>JAVJHY011614898.1:0-47196 GCA_035593235.1 Phascolosoma agassizii
CTTCAAATCGTTTCGCCCCTTTTGCCGCTCGCCGAGGATCGTGCCTTCGCCCCGAAGATCGAGGTCAACCTCGGCCAGTTCGAACCCATCGGTCGAGGCCACTAACGCCTCCATCCTGGCTTCACCGTCCTCGGTCGATGCCTCACCGACCAACCAACAGGTCGAGGCATGCTCGGCACGGCCGACGCGACCCCGCAACTGATGGAGCTGGGCAATGCCGAAACGGCCGGCATCGAGGATCACCATCACCGTGGCGTTTGGGACATCGACACCGACCTCGATCACCGTGGTTGCCACCAGCACATCGAGGTGGCCGGTGCGGAACAGCTCCATGGTCTGGTCTTTTTCGGCCGGGGTCAGGCGGCCATGCAGGAGGCCGAGCCGATACCCGTCAAGTTCCACCGCGGACAGCCGCTCAAAGGTGGCTTCGGCCGATGCCACCTCCAGCTTCTCCGACTCGTCGATCAGTGGGCACACAATATATACCTGGCGTCCCTCACCGACCTGGTCCCGAATCTCGGACCACATGTCATCGAGCATGTCCTGGATCTCTTCCGGCTCGAGCATGATTTCCGGTCGATTCCCGGTCGCGTCGTCCCCAGCGGTTGAGCCTGGCGGCTGATCGAGGTTGCCCGGTGCCGGGACCCACTTGGTCTCGATCGGGGTGCGGCCCGGCGGCAGTTCATCGAGGATCGAAACGTCGAGGTCCCCATAAACCGTCATGGCCGCGGTTCGTGGAATGGGGGTTGCCGTCATGACCAGCACGTCCGGCACTGCGTCGCCGTAGCTGCGGTCCCGCAGCGCAGCCCGTTGCTCAACCCCGAACCGATGCTGCTCATCGATGACCACCGCACCCAGAGAACCGAACATCACGTTTTCCTGAATCAAGGCGTGGGTCCCGATGGCGATGTCCACCTCGCCGGTGAGCAGGTGACTCAAGATGCGCTTGCGGTCCGCGGCGCCGACCCGGCTGCTGAGCAACTCGACCCGAAGAGGTCGGGCAGCAAAAAGTGAATTGTTGTCATCGACCGTCAGCCCCTCGAGCAACCGACGGATCCCCGCGTAGTGCTGCTCGGCCAGCACCTCGGTCGGAGCCATCAACGCCCCCTGATGGCCGCCGTCCACCGCGGCCAACATGGTGGCCACCGCCACCAGTGTCTTGCCGGAACCGACATCACCCTGCAGCAGTCGATGCATCGGCACCGGCCTGGCCAGGTCTTCGGTGATCTCGTCGATGGCCCGCCGCTGGGCGTTGGTCAGATCAAAGGGCAGGGTCTCGGTAAAACCTTTCAGCAGGGCGCCGTCAACCTCATGAGCCAGGCCCACCTCGGTGCGCTCGATGGCCCGCTTGCGAAGCACCAGGGCTAGTTGCAGTCGAAACAGCTCGTCGAACACCAACCGCCGCCTGGCCTCGGACTGATGAGCCATGTTGTCTGGTTGATGGATGCCCTGAAAGGCCGCCTCCCTGGTGATGAAGTCGTGCTCGTCGAACAGGTAGGGCGGGAGTGGATCGAGTAAGCCCCTCCCCTTCGGTGGCAGTGTGCGGCGCAGAATCTCCGCCACCCATTCGGCAATGTCGCGCGAATGCAGACCGGCCTTTTCGGACTGGGGGTAGACGGGAATGATCTTGCCGGTCTGGTCACCGACCAGGTCGACCACCGGGTTGGTCATCTGCCGCTGTCCCCGAAACAGATCGACCTTGCCGTAGATCACGGCCTGGCGGCCGGACGTCAGCTGTCGTTCCCGCCAAGCCTGGTTGAAGAACGTGATCTTCAACGAGCCGCTTTCATCACTCACGGTGGAGGTCACCATGACCTTGCCGCCTCGAACCCGGCGAGACGAGGTCTGATCGACCATGACCAGGACGCTGGCCTCCTCCCCCTCCGCCAGCTCTGCGATCCGCGCCTCTTTCGTGCGGTCCAGATACTTGCGGGGATAGTGAGTGATGAGATCGAGTAACGATTCGATCTCGGTCTTGGCCAGACCTTTTGCCTTCTTCTCGCCAACGCCCGCCAGAGCGGTGACGGGCAGCGACGCCAACTGGTTGAGATCGACTTGATCGCTCATCTGGATGCAACGATAGCGCCGGGGCGCTCCGCGGCCGTATACCGGGGCACGCTCCGCGGCCGTATACCGGGGCACGCTCCGCGGCCGTAGGGTCAGGCGGTTCGGATGACGCGCCGCCAGGTCAACGGAATGGTGGCGGCCATGGTGATCAGCCCCACCACTCGCATGGTCATCACCGGCCCGATAGCCGGAGCCAGCAACGCCTGGGTCAGGGCCCCGAACGGCAATCCACCGGCGAAGCCGAGAATCATGATGCCCATGACCCGACCCATCATGGCCGGTTCGGTGTGCTGCTGGAGCAGGGTCCGGTGACTGGCGATGGCCACCCCGGCGTTAATCCCCCACGCCACCATCACCGCCACTGCAATCCAGTAGCCGGCGGCCAGGCTGAGCAGGAACTGCCCCATTCCGAGACCGATGCCGACGAACCTCGCCACATTGAATCCATGCCTGATATGGCCGGAGCGCCGGGCCATCCAAAGCGAGCTCGTCAGCATGCCGAGCCCGAAGGTGCCGAGCAGCAGCCCGGCTGCGCCCGAGTCCCGCATGAACTCTTCCTCAACCACCCGAGGCATGGCGATTTGCATGACGCTGAACGATGACCCGAGGATCAGCGCCAGCAGCAGGAGGGTCCTGCTCGGCTCTCGACCGAGGCCATAGCGCATGCCGGCCGCCATCTCGGATCGCAGGCTCGGCCGCGCCTTGGATCCTGACTCAGGTCTTGGGTCCGCTTCGGAATCAGATGTAGGGCCGGTCGCGGAAGTCGGTCGGGTGTTAGGGATGGTGACTCGCAGCATAAGCAGGCAGGCCACGACACAGATCAACGACATCATGGCGAAGGACCCGGCGTTGCCGACCCATTGGATCAACAGACCACCTACGGCCAGGCCCAGGAAACCAGCGGCCTGGCCGCCGCCGTTTTGCAGGGCCGCGGCGTTCACCAGTCGCTCTGGCGGGACGAGCAACGGGACGATTGCGTTGAGGTTTGGAGACAGCACCACGAGGATGGTCCCGATGACCGCGGCGGCGACACCGGCTGATCGAGGTGTGGCCAGATCGGCCGCCACAACGATGGCGAAGATGGCAAAGGCCACCGCAGCCATGCCGGCCCAGGTGAGGAAGAATCGGCGACGATCCACCCGATCGGACCAGGCCCCGGCAGGCAGGGACACCACAAGCGCAGGCAAGCCATAGGCGATGCCGATCAGTCCTTCCGCTGCTGACCAGTCGGTCAATGTGACCATCAGCCAAACGAAGGCGAAACGGACGGTGCCGTTCACTCCGAACATCAGAACCTGGGCTATCCAGAAGTTGCGAAAGTTCGGGTCGCCGAGCAGTTCACGGATGGGACTTGCCGGTGCCGAGGCCCTCACTCGGCCATCGATTTCTGACCTGGAGGGGTTGTCGTCATCGGGCCGATGTGGTCCGCGGTCGCCGGGTCATGGGGCATAGTTCCACCAAAAAAGGCTGGATTCGTAGCGCTGATGCAGACCATTTCGTATGGTGATACTCGTTCATAGGGCTTTCCTTTGAGGTATGTGACCGTTAACCTCTGCGTCAATCGGATATTGGCATGGGACCTGGGTGAGCAAACTGTCCCAGCAATGGGACAGATGATAGGTACCAACCAAATCGGTCGCAGATATTCGTCAGAAGGATGGGAACACGATGCAGGGTGTCGTCAAATCATATGATCCGGTAACTCGTGACGGCCTCGTCGTCACCGATACCGCTGACATGGTCGAATATGAGTTGGCTTCCACCGCGCTCGAAGGATCGGTCTTTCGCATGCTGCGGCCAGGGCAACGGGTCATCTTCGATCTCGACGGTCAATCCAAGGCGATCGCCTTGCGTTTGGGCTCCGAGGTTGACATGGGGACACCCGCATGGCTGGAATCCGAGAAGTGACAACGAGACGGTACAGGCGAGGCCTCCGCAGGCTGCGAAGTTCTCAACTACCACGACAACCGGAGTCGACGGTACATGAAACCCCAAGGTCCACCTATTAACCCATGCACGCGACAGCCGATATGGGAGGCATCATGAGCCTTGCCAACGAGCTGGAAAAACAATTCGGGCTGACCACGGTCACCCTGAAATCGGAACTTTCACAGGACGAGCTGTTCCACGCAGCCATCGCCAACGACCGTGGTTGGGTAGACCCCGACGGCGACGGAAACGACCAGAAGGCGTTCGCCACCAAGCTCGGTGTCGACGGCCCACTCGTGTACTACACGGACCCGACCTGCACCGGACGGCCGACAAAGGACACCTTCGCGGTGGCCAGGGACAGCGTCAAGGACGAGGTTTGGTGGAAGCCAGACTTCCAACAATTCGATCCCGCCAACTTCGACGCCCTGCTGCCGCGGGTCATCGAGCACCTCAACGCCAACAACGCAACGCTCTACACCACCGACGTGTTCTGCGGCTGGGACACCGAGTTCGCCGAGCCGTACCGGTTCATTGGTGAGCACGCGACCCACGCCTACTTCTGCAACATCATGTTCCCCAAGAACGTGCGGGATGACGCCGTCCGGGCTGATGCGGGCTGGACGCTCATCAACGTCCCGTCGTTCGTCTGTGACCCCGAGCGGGACGGCACCCTGACCGAGCGCGGCGTCATCATCGACATCGAGAACCGGGTCGGCCTCGTGCTCGGCCGGGCCGACTACTGCGGCGTGAACAAGAAAACCATGTTCACCATCATGAACTTCGTGTTGCCCTCAAAGGGTCAGCTGTCCATGCACTGCTCGGCCAACGTCGGCTCAGACAAGGACTCGGCCATCCTCTTCGGCCTGTCTGGAACCGGAAAGACCACGCTGTCGGCCGACCCCGACCGTGAGCTGATCGGCGACGACGAGCACGTTTGGACCGACGCTGGCATCTCCAACTTCGAGAACGGCTGCTACGCCAAGCTGGTCGACCTTGACAAGGAGTCCGAACCGGTCATCGCCGCCGCTCTCTCGATGAAGGGCACGCTGATCGAGAACGTACCGCCGCTGCCCGGCAAAGACCTGGCCGACACCGATCCCCAGGATTTCGACCTCACGGATCAGTCGATCACTGAGAACACCCGCTTTGCCTATGCCCTGGATTGCAACCCCAACGTGGCGGTCGGTGCAGCAGGCCCTCACCCTAAGACCATCGTGCTACTGACCGCTGATGCCTTCGGTGTGCTGCCTCCGCTGTCGATCCTCAACGAGGAAGAGGTGATGTATCACTTCGTCACCGGCTTCACCTCCAAGCTGGCCGGAACCGAGGTCGGGGTCACCGAGCCCGAAGCCACCTTCTCGTCGTGCTTCGGTTCACCGTTCATGAGCCACAAGCCGTCGGTCTACGCCAAACTGCTCGGTCAGAAGATGAAGGACCACAAGACCCGCTGTGTTCTGCTGAACACCGGCTGGTCCGGTGGCCCCTACGGCGTTGGCTCCCGGATGTCGATCAAACACACTCGGACCCTGCTCGACGCGGCCCTCGCCGGCCAACTCGACGACGTCGAGACCGAGATCCACCCCATCTTCAACATGGCCATGCCCCGAAGCTGCCCCGGTGTTCCGAGCGAGGTCCTCAATCCCCGCAACACCTGGGAGGACGGCGAGGCCTACGACGTCGCCGCCACCAAGCTGCGAGACATGTTCAAGGCAAACTACGAAGCCAAGCAGTTCGCCGAACTGGGCATCGACGACGCTATATAGCGGGCGCCGTCCTGCGGCGCTATAAAACAGTCGGGACGAATCGATCGGGGGCCGTGGCTGATTGCTACGGGCCCTAGGTCGTGCGCCGCGCTGGTAGCGCGAAGGTCGGGCCATCCTTCCCGGACTGTGCGAACCTCAGGCTGGGGTGGCGGTGACTTCGAGCCAGGCGCCGTAGCCGCCGAGGATGTCGGAGACATCTTCGAATCCGGTTTGGCGAAGCAAGCTGGCTGCCACCGAGGAGCGATAGCCGCCGGCGCAGAACACGACAGTCGCTTTGGTGGGGTCCAGTTCGGACACCCGATCGAGGAGCTGTCCGACAGGTATGGCGATTGACTCTCCGATAGTGCCGAGAGCAACTTCGCCAGGATTCCGCACATCGACCAGTTGCAGGTCTGTCATGTCGCTGCGACGCTGCTCGAATTCGGCGACGGTGAGCCGGGATGCCGGTGTGACCTTATCGATGTGATCGGCCATGATCTGCATCGGTGCGTTGAGATACCCGACGACTCGGTCGAAGCCGATCCGAGCCAGTCGGTTCTTAGCTTCCAGTTCGAAGCCGTCGTCGACGACAACGATGATGTCGACGTCATGTGGCACGACCGACCCGGTGAACTCGGCGTACCGGCCGTTGAGTCCGACGTTGATCGAACCGCGGAGGTGTCCGTGGCCAAACTCGTCGGGGTCTCGCCCGTCGACCATGAGCGCACCCTCGCCGACGAGGCGTTCGGTTGTCGCCAAGTCCAGAGCCGGGGGCACAGCGGTCTCGTCTAACAGAGCACGGTCCTTGCGGTTCAAAACGGCGTCGTAGACGAAGTAACTCGGAGCCGGTGGTTGCCCTTCGGTAACCAGACTGACGAAGGCGTCCTTGTCCCGGGCGAGGAGGGCGTAGTTACTGGCCCGTTGGTCGCCCATGGTCGACCAGGTGTCGGTGGAGAGGTTCTTGCCGCAGGCCGACCCAGCCCCGTGGGCGGGGTAAACCCGGGTCGCATCTGGCAGTGGCAAAAGTTTGTTGTGGAGGCTGTCATAGAGCTTCTCAGCCAGTTCGTCACCGGTGAAACCTATGGAGGCCAAAAGGTCCGGCCGGCCAACATCGCCAATGAAGAGCGTGTCGCCGGTGAGAACCCCATAGGGGGCGTCATCGTCGGTGTGCTCCCAGACCACGATGCTCATCGATTCGGGGGTGTGGCCAGGTGTATGGCGGATCTCGAGTTCGAGGTCGCCGAGCGAAATCCGTTCGCCATCGGCCAGTTTTCGGGATTCGAATTCGGTCTCGGCAACCGAGGAGAAGCCGATCTCAGCGCCGGTGGCGGCGGCCAATTCGAGATGACCGGACAGGAAGTCGGCATGAAAGTGAGTTTCGAGGACGAGCTCGATGGTCAGCCCATCGGTTGCGGCGTCACGGACATACTCAGCGATGTCACGACGAGGGTCGACGACAACAGCTCGCCCGGTTGTCTCGTCGCCGATGAGATAGGAGGCGTGGGAGAGACAATCGAGGTAGTACTGGGTGAACTTCAAAGCGTGCTCCTTTGGTGGTGGGGATCATTCGCTCGTAGCTGACGAAGCGTGCTGGTGTTGATGACATCAGGGGCTCGGCTGGCTCTTGTCATGATGGCTCCACAGGCGTTGAGGGTTGGCTGGAGTTTGGAAGAGCCGCAGGTTGGAGCCGGCCGGTTCGCAGGTCATGGACTGCGCCTCTGATCTCCAGCCGTCCAGCCGCTGCGGCCTGACCGACCGGACCGTCGTGAGCCGCTAGAGCGGTGACGGTGGCAGCTACATTGAGCTCGGCGATGTGGTCGGGCTCAAAGTCCGGGTTATGCCGGGCGATGTTGCAGATCGAGCTCACGATTGGGGCGAGATGTCCACCACATGTTTCCTCGACGGCGGCGGTCACCGCGCCGCAGTTCGTGTGGCCCAGGACGACGATGAGGTCGACGCCGAGCATGTCGACGGCGTAGTCGAGACTGGCGATGGCCGAAGGCACGGCAGTGTTGCCTGCCACCCGTATGACGAACAGGCTCCCGGCCGGCTGGTCGAAGACCACCGACGGCGGGACCCTTGCATCCGAGCAGGCCAGGATTGCGGCCGTTGGTTCATGGCATGGCGTTTCGCCATCGCCGTTTTCTCGAGCGTGATGGGCCCGAACGAGGACATCCCAGGTGGACTGGGCGACAGGACGGCGCTCGGCTGACGTAGGCGCCGTTGCCATTGCCAGCTTGCCGGAAGGGCTGGTTGTTCGTTCGTCGATACCGAAACGTCTCTGGTCCTGGGGGCCTGATCGTTCAGTGACGATTGCGGCGACGGCGTCCTTTGTCGAAGTGTGAATCCGCTGGCCCAGCCGATCCCAGATCCCGGCTCGGCGTAGTACGTCGCGAACCGGTCCCTTGACCTCGCACAAATGAAGGACGCCGCCGCGTTGCTCGACGTCGGTGATGACCTCATCGAGCATGTCGGCACCGGTGGCGTCGATGTCGTTGACCCCCGATGCGTCGATCACCAAGGCCTTCGGGAAACAATCCACCGCCTCGACGTTGTCGATAAGTAGTCGTTTGACATGTGCTGCGTTCACGAACGACACAGCGGCGTCTATGCGGATGATGCGAATGCCGTCGATGGTCCGAGTCTCGGGGAACCGTTCGATGTTGCGATAGCTGGTCGTCCCCTCGACGTGGCCAAGGACCGCGCTGTGCGGCATCGACATGCGAGCGAACACCACCAGCATCGAAGCCACGATGGCGACGAGGATCCCGAGTTCGATCCCAAGGGCCAGGGTCGCACCGAACGCAACGGTGAGACCGATGAGATCCGTCTTCTTGACCGAGGCGATGTGTCGCATCTCGGCTACATCGACGAGGCCTATGACCGCCATGACGATGATCGCACCCAGCGCGGCGCTTGGTAGCGAAGCGAACAGTGGGGTGAGAAAGGCAATGGTGACAACCACGATGGCGGCGGTGACCAGGGAGGCAAACGGCGTCCGAGCGCCGGCGCTGTCGTTCACGGCGGTTCGGGAGAACCCTCCGGTCACCGGATAGCCGCCGAAGAGGCCGGCGGCAACGTTTGCGGCGCCAAGCCCAATGAGCTCGCGGTTGGCGTCCACCTCGTAGCCGTGGCGCCGGGCATAGACCTTGGCCACCGCGATCGACTCCATGAACCCGACCAGCGTGATCACCGCGGCGGCCGTGGCCAAGTTGGCGATCAGTGAGCCATCCAGATCGGGCAACCCGAACGCTGGCAGCGAATCCGGGATATCCCCGACGACCGACACACCCCGCGATTCAAGACCAAGAAGCTCGACCGCCAGGATCGATCCGATCACAACGACCAGGGCAGCTGGGACCCGTGGGGCATACCTTTTCAGAACAAACAGCACCACCAGCGCCGCAGTACCCAACGTCAACGTTGTCGAGTTGGTGCCGGAGAGATTGTCGACCACTTCGAGGACTGTCTCGTAGAAGTGATCCCTGCGCTCGATGGAGATGCCGAAAAGGTGTTTGGCCTGGGAGAAGCCGATGATGATGGCCGCCGCAGCTGTAAACCCAACCAAGACCGAGTGAGACAGGAAGTTCACCAGAAACCCAAGCCGACCAGCGCCAAGCACAACATGGACGATGCCGACCATGAGAGCCAGCAGTGCGGCTGCGCTGAGGTACCCGGCGGTCCCTTCCTCGACCAGAGGCGCCAACGCCGAAGCGCTTAGAAGCGAAACGATCGCCACCGGGCCAACGGCCAGTTGCCGTGAGGTCCCAAACAGGGCATATACCACGACCGGGATCGTCGCGGCGTACAGCCCGATCTCGGGCGGAAGACCGGCCAACAGCGCGTAGGCCATGGCCTGGGGCACCAGCATCGCTCCAACGGTGATCCCTGCGGCCAGATCGCTACGAAGATTCGACCGCTCATAGCGCGGTCCCCAGTCGAGAATCGGGAGGAAGTCGTGGAGTTTTGATGGCATGAGATTCCTCACAGCTTAATGTACGTACATTTAGCTTCCTCACTCAATGTACGTACATTTGGAGTCAAGCGCAACCTATACCCCCCTTGGGAATGGTGAACAGGTGCGGTTTCCGACCGAAACAGGCGCTGAAGCGATCACAAGACTGCGGCGCGTCGAAGGCCAGATCCGTGGCGTGCAGCGCCTGATCGAAGAAGGAGCCGAGTGCCGAGAGATCGTTACTCAGCTCGCCGCGGCCAAGGGTGCCCTGGATCGTGTCGGCTTCAAACCGATGGCGGCGGCGCTGGCCAATCAGGACCGCGATACCGACGGCGACGAGCTCGAGACTGTTCCTCAAGCTGAGCTGAGCATGCCGACGCTCGCGAGCAACCGGCCTGCGGCGACTCCGGACTACGGCCGGTGTCCGTGTTCGCTTGTCGGGATGGCGTTGCGTCGATCGGCCTTTGTCAGCCGGGCCAGCGGGTTTGGTAGGCGCCGACTTCCACTGTCAGCGCTCTGAGATTCGCACACGTCGGCGTCGGCCGGTGAATGTGTCGAACCACGCCGCAACCTTCGAGCCGACCTCTGAGACACCGTCGTCTCGCCGGGGAACGGTGTTCGATGGAGCAGCTCTCCGTAGTCCCCGAAGAACCGTCGGGCCTGGGACCCGACAACCCGGATCATCGCGTAGTTGGCCGTGCCGCCGACAACGGCACCAATGCCGAACGGCAACAGTTTGCCGACCGCCAATAGACTCCGCCGCGAACCGTACTTAGTGATCACCGTGGCGGTCAAGCTGGCGTTGATCCGCCGCAGGGCGTCGAGCGTTACAGCGTCGCTGCCTGCAAACCCGGCCAGTCTGGCGGTGATGCGTTCGCCTCCGGCCAATGCCTCGGTGTCTATTTCACGGAGCAAGGTCGAGAACTGGGATGCCGCGTCCTCCCCGAAGGCCAGGACGGACAAGACCCAGGCTCGACGTTCCTCGACAGAAGATGTGGTGTATCCACTGGCCGCCCCAATGCTCATGATCAAGTCGGTCGACCGCATGGCGAACCAACCGAGATCTGCAACCAACGCCGAGGCTGCGGCCGTGGTGCCGATGCCGGGCGCGGCCGCGACGGCCCCGGTGGCCGCCCCCATTGCGCTCAACTCTCGACGGAAAGACTTGGTGATCGAGCGAACTCGTTGATCGACGGTTTCGCCTTCCGCTTCAGCGGCCACTCGAAGCGCTCGATCCCAGCGATCCTCGACCGCTCTGTCGACCGCCATCAGCACCGCTTTGCCGATGGCGTCCAGTGCCGGGCCCGGCAGCCGCTCGATCGCCTTGCGCTGTACGTATCGTTTCGTTCTGGACATGCTGCGTCACCCTTGCTTTGCAACAAGTGTAGTGGCAGCTGGAACAACCGATCATAAGTCTGGACTTATGCATGATGATGACATACTATGAGCCGACGTGTCATAAGTCTAGACTTATGGAAGTGAGTGGAAACGTGTCGGACCGTGACTGAACAGCTGCCATCTGGCGATCACTCGATTGCTGCCTCGATCGCAACGTCGGTTGATCGCCAGCTCAGCGCCTTGGCCGATCCGACGCGGCGAGCGGTGTATGACATCGTCCGGGCCGAGCCCTCCTCGGTCAGCGCCGTCGCCTCACAGCTACCGGTCTCCCAACCTGCGGTGAGCCAACATCTGCGGGTCCTGACCGAGGCCCGATTGGTAACCGCCACCCCATCGGGGGCACGTCGGATATATCGGGCCGATCCGGCGGGGATCGCCAGTCTGCGGACCTGGATCGATCACCTCTGGGAGGACGTGCTCGACTCATTCGTCGACGCCGCGGCGGAGCTGAAGGCCACAGACTTGGAGCCGAAGCCGCAAGCGATAGGTGAACCGGCAGCAGTGTCGGAAATGGAAACGATGACTGAAGAGAGGAAAGACCAACCATGAGCCGGAACAACACCAAACGGTCGGACAACCCAATCGAACCGGTGCGCAAGGTCAAAGACGTGCCGCTTCCCCCGGACCAGGCCTTCGACCTGTTCACCAACCGCATGGATAGCTGGTGGCCGTTGGCCACCCATTCCATCGGTGGCGACCAGGCCAGGGAGATCACCGTTGAGGGCAGGGTCGGTGGTCGCATCATGGAGACGACCACAGAGGGCGGCTCCCACTCCTGGGCCGACATCATTGCCTGGGATCCCCCACACCGGATTGTCATGTCCTGGCATCCAAGCCCGAACCCCGAGGCGGCCTCGATCGTCGAGGTGCGTTTCGAGCCGAGCGAAGACGGCTGCCGACTCCATCTTGAGCATCGGGGTTGGGAGGAACTCGGAGAGCAAGCGGGCACGACGGCTCGGACCCAGTACGACCCCGGTTGGGATGGCGTGCTCGCCCACTACCTCACCGTCTCGGCCGGCCAGGTGACGAGCTAGACCCGTTGACCTAGACCCTGCTGTTCTAGATCGAGCTGTTCTAGATCCAGCTGTTCTAGTTCGCAGCGTTGAACATCGACCGGAGGGCCAGTCCCATCAGGAACCAGCCACCGAAGCCGTACAGCAGGTACCGCCAGTCCTCCAGCTGCTGGCGGTAGCTGTAGATGATGCCGACGGTGAAGATGGCTATGAATCCGTAGAACAGGTGCACACCGTCGACCTCGATGTCGTTGACCTGCATATTGATGACTCCGATGATGACCTGAACGGCGATCAGGACCTGAGCCGCCGCGGTGAACACCCACAGGGCCTGAATCCGAAGGCCGGTCTTCCAGTGGGCGGCCAATGCCCAGGCGCCGGCCACTGCGTTGGTGATGACCACAACCCAGGCCAGCCAGGCGTGAAGTGTGTGCAGACTCATGGAGCGACGGTCCGATCAAACATGGTGCAGCGGTAAAGGCCGCGGGATGGGCGGCCCAGTCCATCAATACGAACATGTGCTGAAGCGAGAACTGTGACACAGTGGCCCGGTGCGTCACCGCCGGTACTACATCGAGTCATTGTGGACATCAGGGCTTTCCGTTCCTTCCCGAGGTGGCGATCTGATTATCGCAGCGAAGGAACAAACCGCGGACCTCGATTGGGAGCTGATTCATCGTTCTTCGAAGAACTGGCCGCTTCGCACCGAACCCTACGATCTGGATATGGAGGGACCGGAGGGCCGCTTCACCGGACCGGCAATCCTGGTCCGTTCGGACGGACACTCACACGTTTTCCGTGGTGTCGGAAACCTCGAGGGTTTTGATGTCGACGAACTGAGCTGAGCGGATAGCCGAACCGCCGGTCGGCGCCGCTGTCGACGATCGGACCCGGCTCGGCTACAACCCCGGCAACAGCTCAACCGGCTTCGGACCGCCGGTGTTGGTCGTGCCGGGAACGGCAAACCACTCGTTGGCGAAAATCTTGGCGAATCGCTCCGGCGGCATGTAGAGGAAGAAACTCTGGTCCGAGATCTGGCTGCGGTGAACGGCCATCGACGCTCGCTTGGCATCCAACTGGCCGGTTACATCAACCGAGTAGGCGAGGTCATTCTCCAACACACCGAAGTCCTCGAAGTCTCCGGCCTGAGGCGCCTCGACCCCATCGGCTTCCATCTCGGCCGACATCTCGGCCATGGACTCCAGCGCCCGGTCACGGTTGACGGTTGCCTCGTAAACATGAGCGGTGCCGGCAAGCTGCGCCGCCAGCAGTCCGACGCGGTGAACCTGGATGTGGTCGGGGTGACCGTAGAGACCATGGTCGTCGTAGATGGTCAACACGTCGGCCTCGACCTCGGTCAGGATCGCCGCCAGCCGCTGCGATGCCTCTTCGACATTGGCCTGCCAGAAACACTCCGGTTCATCGTTCGTGGCCTCGCCGACCATGCCGGAGTCTTTGTAGTCGAGGAAGCGGGGCGCCTCGGCGCCGAGAATTTCCGCAGACTCGGCAAGCTCGATGACCCGCCGCTCCCACAGTTCCTCCCCCGGATTGAGCACGCCGGGCTGCGGTTCTCCCAGTTCGCCCCTGGTGGCGGTAACCACCAGCACCCGATGTCCGGCAGCCGAAGCTTTGGCCATCAGACCTCCGGTGCTGAGCGCCTCGTCGTCGGGGTGAGCGTGAAAACAAACCAGCGTTGACATCGTGCAATCCTATTGCAGCAAATGGCCCGCTCGACCGCTGCACAGAAGTGCTTTCCAACCGGCATCGAGCCGAAGACCCGGTGTTGCCAACTGGCTCTAGACTTGGCGGAGTGCTTTCACAGCAACGTGCGGAACCAGGGGTACGACCAAGCCCAATCTTCTTTGCCATCGTGGCCCTCACTGCGGCGGCCGGTTGGTACACCACCGTCCTCGACGGCTTTCCTCGGATTGCCGTTTTCGTGTTCGTGGCCGGGGCCTGGACGCTGTCCATCATCTTCCACGAGTTCGCCCACGCCTTTCTGGCATGGCGTGGTGGCGATAACTCGGTCCCCCAGCGGGGCTATCTGAGCCTCGACCCCCGCCGCTACACCCATCCTCTGCTCTCATTCGGTCTACCGCTGTTGTTCATCCTGATGGGCGGCATCGGCCTGCCGGGCGGCGCGGTTCTGATCAACCGCGGGGTGCTGAGCGATGTCAGGGCCACGGCGGTCGCCTTGGCTGGGCCGTTGACCAATCTATTCTTCGGCTGTGTCAGCTTGGCCGTCGTCGGCTCCGACGTCATCGACGGCGCAACCCAGCCCTATCTGGCTGCGGCGGTCGCGTTCTTCGGTTTCCTGCAGATAGCGGTGTTCGTGCTCAACATTGTGCCGATCCCCGGCTTCGATGGGTATGCCGCCATCGAGCCCCGGCTGTCACCGTCAACCCAAGACCTGATGCGGCCGGTGGCCAGCTACGGACCACTGATCGCCATCTTGTTGATCTGGCGGGTCGAGCCGGTCAACGACGCATTCTGGACCGCGGTCACCTTCATCACTGAACGTTTCGGCGTCGAGTTCGAACAGTGGAGTTGCGGCTATCAGCAGTTCAAGTTCTGGGACTCAACCGTCTCACAGGTCTGCGAAGCCTGACCGTTCGGCCTTGACCGGCGCCTACAGACGCAATGAACGGCGGCCCTACGCAACGGCGTTGGTCTGGCGCAGCTTTGCGATGTCCTCGGCGTCAAAGCCGAAGCCGGCAAGAACGTCATCGGTGTGCTGCCCGGTGTGGGGTGCAGGCCGCGTCAGCTCAGGTTCGGTCCTGCTGAACCTCGGCGCCGGGCTGGCCTGGGTCATGCCACCATATTCAACAAAGGTGCCCCGTTCGACGTTGTGGGGGTGCTCGGTCGCCTCCTCCATCGTTAAGACGGGGGCGAAGCACACATCGGAGTGCTCCATGATCTCGCACCACTCGGCCCGACTCTTGGTCTTGAACGTCTCGGCCACCCGCTCCTTCATGGCCGGCCACTCCGAGCGCTCCATCTGACGGGGGAAGTCCTCGGCCTGGCCGAGACCGGAGAGCTCCATCAGCTCCGCGTAGAACTGCGGCTCGATGGAACCGATCGAGATGTAGTTGCCGTCGCTGCACTCGTAGACGTCATAGAACGGGGCGCCGGTATCGAGCATGTTGGTGCCACGCTCGGGATTCCACATTCCCCCGGCCTTCATGGCCCAGAACATATTCATCAGCGATGCCGCCCCGTCAACCATGGCCGAGTCGACGACCTGCCCTTGACCACTTCGCTGGGCCTCAAGGATGCCGCAGACCATGCCGAAGGCCAGGTACATGCCGCCACCACCGAAGTCGCCGACGAGGTTGAGCGGTGGTGTCGGCGGGCCCCCGGCTCGGCCGATGGGCTCAAGCGCGCCGGCCAGGGCGATGTAGTTGATGTCATGACCGGCGGCCAAGGCATAGGGGCCGTCCTGTCCCCAACCGGTCATTCGGCCGTAGACAAGCTTCGGGTTGCGAGCGGCACAGTCCTCGGGGCCGAGACCCATCCGCTCCGTCACCCCAGGCCGGAAGCCTTCGATCAGACCGTCGGCCTTCTCCACCATCTTCAGCACGGTCTCCACCCCATCGGGGTTCTTCAGATCAACACCGATGGAACGGCGGTTCCTGGTCAGCGTGTCCTTCGGCGGATCGTCGGGATCCCCTCCCCTGACCGCTCCGGCCCGGTCGATCCGTATGACGTCGGCGCCCATGTCGGCCAGCATCATGGCGCAGAACGGTCCGGGGCCGATACCGGCCAGTTCGATGATGGTGATTCCTTCTAACGGTCCCATGCCCTCACCGTAGATCGAGCGAGGGCTCCGGTTCTAGTTCACGGCCCAACGAGCTGGATCTACAGCAGTCGCATGCCGATCCGTCATGATGCATCGCGGTGCTTCTCATCCCAGTTGCAAACCGAAGGCTGCTGTACGGTGCCCGTCTGAGGTTCGTAGCCGCGGCTGCTGCTCACAGACGTGACCGCCGATGATTCGCCGACCGGTAGGGACAGACGAAGCGAAAGGGAACGGCCTTGGTGTACTCCGAGATGTCCGACGATCCTTGGGGCCACGGCCACTATGGACGGTTCCGCCCGCCGGTGGCCATGGCAGGAGGCGGCAAGGACAGGCAACCGCTCGACATTTGCTTCCTCATCGGTTCGCTGGACATCGGCGGTGGCACCTACGTCATCCTGCAGCACGCTCTCGAGGCACACCAGCGGGGCGAGCGGGTGGTTCTGGTGCCGATGTTCGCTCCAACGGCTGAGACCACGGACTGGCACCCAGCGCTTCAGCAGCTACGTATCGCCACCGCGGACGAAGTGGCGGGACACACCTTCGATCTGGTCATCGCCACATGGTGGCGAACGGTCTACGAGCTACACCTGGTCCAAGCCAAACGGTATGTGTATTTCGTGCAGTCGGTCGAGGCGCGCTTCTATGCGCTGGAAAGCGCTCGCTTCTCCGAGCTGGCGGCGGACACATACGGGCTTCCGCTCAGCATCATCACCATTTCGCCTTGGATCCAGGCCTATCTCGCACTCGAACACAATCGCCCGGCGATGCTCGCACCGAATGGAATTGACAAGCAACGCTTCAGCCCGGTCGGACCGGCGTTTGAGCCCCGCGACGATCAGACTTTCAGAGTCTTGGTCGAAGGTCCGGTCGAAGTTGCGATGAAGGAGGTTCCAGAGACCATCGAGGCCGTCCGGGATTCCAAAGCGTCGGAGCTGTGGCTGCTGACGTCGAGCTCGATCGATGACTACCCGGGGGTCGACCGTCTCTTCAATCGTGTGCCGATCGACGTCACACCGGGCATCTACCGAAGCTGCGATGTCCTGGTGAAGCTGAGCCGGGTCGAAGGTATGTTCGGTCCCCCACTCGAAATGATGCACTGCGGCGGCACGTCGGTGGTCTGGGACGTAACCGGCCATGAGGACTACTTGGTCCACGAGCAGAACGGCCTTGTCACACCGACCGGTGACTATCAGGCGGTCGTGACAGCGCTCGACCGACTGGCCACGGACCCGCAACTCACCGTGCAGCTCTCCGCCGGAGCCCTGAAGACCGCCGGCCGTTGGCCCGGATGGGAGACGAGCTCCGCCGGTTTCCATCGCTTGCTGCAGCTGCTGGCCCGCCACCCCCAGCCCGAATCAGAAATCGACGCTATCCACGAGGTAAGCGAACTGCGAGCAAAGGAACTGCGATGAACAGCAACCCCTGGGTCCCTCATGATGTCGAGTTCTTCTGCGACCTCGACCGCCCGGACTACGGCGTTGCGCTGTGGGCGGGCCACCGATGGTTTGGCTATGACCTGGTCCGTTGGGCCGAACCGAAACGAATCGTGGAACTCGGCACACACTACGGGTGCTCCTTTTTCTCGTTTTGTCAGGCGCTGCTCGCCGACCGAAGCGACTGTGAGATCATGGGAGTGGACACCTGGGCTGGCGACGGCCACACCCTTTACCACGAGGAGGTGTTCGGGACGTTCACGAGCATCCTCGAGCGGCGCTTCGCAGCGGTGCATGCCAGGGTTCAGCAATCCACCTTCGATGAGGCCCTGTCGCTCGCCGCCGATGACTCGATCGACATTCTTCATATCGACGGGCTCCACACCTATGACGCTGTCCGCCACGACTACGAGACGTGGCAGCACAAGGTGGCACCCAACGGCATTGTGCTGTTCCATGACGTCGCTCCCTCCTCGGGCCTAGGCTCAGCGCGGTTCTGGCAGGAGATCAAGGAGACCGCTCCAGGCTTCGCGTTCATGCACAGCCTCGGACTCGGCGTCCTGTTGCCAAACGGCACCGAGGGACGCGAGCCACTGCTGGAGCTCGGCCGTAGCCACTGGCGTCCCTACTACGAACATCGGGCGGGCCACGATCTTCGGGGCCGCCAAGTCATCGATCTCAGCTCTATGGTCGACACGAGAGACGAAGCCCTGGCCGCCACCGAGACCCTCGTCATCGCAAGGGACGAAGCACTGGCCGATTCGCAAGTCCTGATCGACGCGAGAGATGCAGCGCTGACGGCCACCGAACTCATTGTGGCTGAGCGTAGTGAGTTGTTGGACACATCGGAGAAGCTGATGGCCGACCGAGATCGAGCGCTCGCTGCGGTCCAGGAGACGCTGAGCAACCGAGACCAGGAGCTGCAGCAGGCCGCGCAGCGGTCGGCGATTGCCGAGGGCGAACTCGCTACGACCAATGCCGAACTCGCTACGGCCAGGGCCGAGCGTGCTGCGATCGTTGCCGAGCGCGACGCCGAGCTGCAACGGGCTGACGCGGCGCAGGCCGATTCCTCACAAGAACAAGAGCAGCTCCATGATCAGATCAGCGCACTCACCGTGGAGCGTGATGGGCTGGCCGCGGCATTGGATCTCTACAGGCGCACGTTGCGCCCGGTTCGATGGGCCGCCCGTCCCCCTCGAAAAGTCCTCCGCCGAATTCGCGGCACACAGGTTGCGCCAGAACCGGCCGTCGAGCTGCCGAGCCTCCCAGCGGGGGATGAGATTTCGGAGACCACAACAACACTCTTCGACCCCAAGTGGTATCTGGCCAAGTACCCGGATGTGAGCCGGGCCGGGGTTGACCCGCTGGAGCATTGGCGTACCTATGGCTGGAAAGAGGGCCGCGAGCCGTGCCCACTTTTTAACGCCGACGACTACCTCGAGTCCAACGCCGATGTGGCTGCTGCTGGCATCGACCCGCTTGCTCACTGGGCAAAATCCGGCTGGCGGGAGGGCCGCAACCCCTCGGCCTTGTTCTCCACCGACTTCTACCGTCAGCAGTGCCTCGGTGGCCTATCCAATGAGGTGGACCCGCTGTCCCACTACCTGGACAGCGGCATGCAGGCTGGACTGTTTGTATCCCCCCAGCATCGCGACCTGGTGCTCTCCACGCAGCGTGCGGCCAAGATCGAGGACGAGCTGCTCGTCGATATCGTGGTCCATCACAGCGACGGAACCAGTAGGTCCATACCGTTCTCGATGATCGCCGATCTCGATGCAGACCTCTTCACCTTTGACCTGTGGGATACGCTGCTCCAACGGTCCCGCCCGGCTGACGCCTCGAAGCTTGCGACCGCCCGTCGTCTCAGTATCGCCATGGGATTTGGCCCGGATGAGGGTCCGACGACCTGGGAGCTGATGCAACGCCGGGTCGAGATTGAGGCAGATATCGCTGGACCATCCAATGGCGAGTACCTGCTCGGCGACGTGTTGACCCGTCTGGTCGGTGAGTTCGCCACGTCCGGCCACCCCCGGGGTAGAACAGATGACGGTTCCAGTGAATTCGATGTCTCGGCCATGGCCGATTCGTTGCGTTGGGCCGAACTGAAAGATGAAATGATCGGCACGACGCCGATTATCGAAACCGTGCTGGTGATGGAAAAGCTACTCGGCCGGGACGACAACTCTCGGGTAGCCGTGCTGTCCGATTTCTATCTGGGTGGCGATGATCTGAAGGAGCTGCTCTCGTACCATGGCTTGGCCGACGACCGGCTTCAAGTCATCTCCTCAGGCGACATCGGCCTGTCAAAGCATGCGGGCGGCACGCTGTTCACCTGGGTCCGTCAGGAGTTCGATGTGGCAGGTGATCACCACGTCCATATCGGTGACAACCCGCATGCCGACGTGGCGATGCAGACCGCAACGGGTGGCACAGCGGTGCACCTCAGCCACGGTAGGCGCCGGTTCGTCGGACCGGGTCAGCTGTCGGAGCAAACGATGACCGGCGTCGCCGGGGAACTGCGAGCCGAGCTTGACGCCTCTGCCGAGCTTCGCTGCAAGGAGAGCGGGCTCGGTGCCCGGCAGGAGAATCGAATCATTCGGGCGGCATGGCGGACAGCGCTCCTTCCGGTAGCACTCGTCGCCGCGGCCACTGAAGACGCCGTCGCCAGGGGCCTGGACCGAGTGCATTACCTCAGCAGAGAAGGCCTCTTCCTCTCTCGCATTCATGAGGAGATTGCACCGATCCTCATGCCGCAGGGAAATCCGTCAGCGGTACACCTGGCGGTGTCCAGACGGTCGACCTTCGGACCGTCCCTGCCCGAGATCTCCCCAGCAAGCCTGATGGACCTATGGCGGATGTACTCTCGACAGACCCCACGGGGTCTGTTGGTTTCACTGGGCGCCGACGCAGACGATTTCGTGGGGCCCGGCCGTACACACGGACTCATGTTGGATGAGGTCATCGACGGTGTTCACCTCGACACCCGGGTCCGGGCGTTCCTCGAAGATCCTTACGTGGGAAACAAGCTACGGGATCTGAACCTCGATCGGCGAAGAGCGCTGATGAACTATCTGGGCAGCCAGACGGACTTGAACCTCAAGGAACTCGTGGTCGTCGACGTTGGCTGGCGAGGAACGGTGCAGGACAACCTGGCAAGGCTCCTCCCAGGTGCAGACCTCCGAGGCTGGTACCTCGCTCTGTTTCCCTTCCTCAACCCGCAGCTGGACAACTGCAGAAAGTTCGCGGTCGGACCAGATGGAAACCAAGGACAGGAATTCGCCCACATGGAGCCGCCGGCCGCTGTTGAACGACCGTGGACCCCTGCCGCCCCATCGGTGATCGACTACCGGCTCATGGGATCTGAGGCCGCCGTGCCGATCCTCGACGAAGAGGCCCTTGACGATCGGAGCAGGAAAGCGCTGACGATGTACCAGGATGCGGTGATCGACGCTGCGCCGACCGTTGCCAGGTGGATCGTAGCCAATGGTGCCGCAACCGACGTGCTCCGGCCGCTGATCGACGAACAGCTCACTGCGTACTACACACAGCCCGAGCCGGGAGTTGCGGACCTGTGGTTCGACTCCGCCCATGATGACACCTTTGGCGTCCTGAACATCACGTCGTTCGGCAAGGACAGGCCAGGGCGAACCTGGCTCACCGGTGGCACGGGGCCGAGCTTTCTTCGGAACCTCGAAGACTCTGCTGCAGGGTCCCTGTGGCCGGCTGGGTATCGCCGGTGGCTGCCGGTCGAGGCTGCCACCGCTGTCGAAAAGGCCCTTCGGACCCAGGGGTTCAAAAGCAAAAGGTAACGGAGGGCAGTACATCTGCCGGTGCGGTTCCCGGCAACCTCACCGTCCGCGACTCGCCGAGCACCGCCCCGTACTCTTGCCTTATGCCCAGAAAGCCCGCCGCAAACTGGGCGCTGAGTACTGACCGCTCATCGCCGCCTGGCCAAGCAGAAGAAATAACGGTCCACGAGGATCCGGACATCACGATCGATCCGGATCCCGTGCACCAGGCCACCGCCCACTGGAGCAACCGGGCGGCCGGAGCGCTCGTTAAAGTGCCGGCTCTCGCTCGGGGAGAGTCCTGGCTGAGCCCAGTCGTCGGCCGCGGTCAGTTAGAGCAGGCCGATGCCCTCGCCGGCCTCATCCGATTCATCGTCGTGGGTAGTCTGGCCACCACTACCTACCTCGTTTCGGCTCTTCTTCTGCAGCTGACCACCCTGGGACCTCAAACCGGATCTGCCATCGCCATCGCCATCAGCGTGGTCGTCTCGTTTGTCATGCAGAGCAGGGTGACGTTCCAAACCGGACGGCTCGATCTTTCCGAAGCCGCCCGTTTCGGAGTCATCGGCATCACCGGCTTGGTGGTTTCCCGCGTCCTGATCGGATTGATTCATCTCAAGGCAGGGATGCCCTTCTGGGTTGGAGCACTCGCAGTCTGCTTGGTCGTCCCGGTCGCCAATTTCGTGGCGATGAACTTCTGGGTCTTTTCCAACGGGCGAACAAAGACCTCTCAACGACCTGATTAACGCCCGCAAAGCGCGACGGCGAGACCCTCGTAGAGCGGCTCTCCGGTCAGGCAGCGGGTGGCGCCAATGACCAGGACACGGTCGCTCCTGGCGTTCGAACCCGGTTCATAGTTCGCCACTGCACCATTGTTTTCATTCCGGATGCAGTTCACACAGTGTGCGCCCCGCTCGTCAAAGCTGTAGCTCAGCAGGTTGAGAAGCACTCGATGGTCATCGGTCAAGACCGCTTCGGAGTGCGGGACCTCGACCCGGTAATCCCGCGGCTCGAGAACGCCGCTGCTCAACAGGTCCTGAATCTCCAGCGTGTCGGAAGCCAAGTCGAAGTGATGGAAACGGGCCGCTTCATCTTGGGGGTGGGAAAACCACAGTGAGATTTCAAGCGTTGAAGAGCCAAGGTTGAAACCCATGACGAGCATTAGACCTGCCCCAATGATCGCGCCGAGGCGGCCCCGCAGAACCGAAGCTCCGATGAGGATTGGGACGAGTACCAGTGCCGAGAGCGTCCAGATCCACATCATCACAAAGAAGCTCTGGTCCTCCCAGGCGACGATCAGCAGCACCGGCACGGCCAGGGCCGCAGCCCAAGCGATGCCGACAAGAGCGAGGGCTGGAGCCCGGACCGGCGGATCAGCTTGATACCAGATCACTGCGGTGGCCAGTGCCAGGACGGCTGCGGTCGCCAGCACGACGGTCCAAGACGAAGCCGCTCCGTTCAAGAAGCGGAGTAGCCCGTCCGCCGGTCCAGGAATCCAGGCGAGCGCCTGCGGCCCCTGCCGCGACAGTTGATTGGTATGAAATCCGGTAAGACCAGCCGCCGCGGCGGGGAACTCCGGGTCCGCATAGAACGGCACGACGAATACCTTGCCGATATTCTCCACGTTGTTGGCGTAGACGTTTGCGCGGTCCACATTCAGCGCCCACTTGAGGTTTGGAAGCAAGACAGCCAGGAACGATGCGGCGAAGAACTGTGCGCTACGTCTTGCCGTCGTCCAACCGTCGGAGGCAAACAGGGCCAGCAACCCGATGGCCGGAGCGACCAAGGTGACCATGAACGGCGGAACCAGCGCTGCCGGCCAGGCAAAGATGACGCCGAGCGCCACCCAGTAGCTGCTCCTCGCCGAATTTTCGGACGCAAAGACTCGGATCGGGACGGCCACTGTGGGAATGGCTATCCATATGAACATCTCGCGGCTGAGATATCCCTCCAGCCACAACGACTGCAGGGAAGCGACCGATACCACACCTAGCTGGGTAAGTGCGCATACCCACGGCTTGGCGCCAAGGGCCCGACATCCGCCTCCGACCGCAACCAGTGCGACAACGACCGTGATGAAGCGCACGGCGTTGAAGCTCTCCATCGCCGAAAGCTGCGTCCAGCCACCAATCGCTACGCGGGCACTGCTGTCTATGGACCGCAGGCCGTCGCCCCAGTCCAAACCTGCACTGACGATGCTTGAATTCCAGAAGGTCCGCTGGACGTGGAGGTAGTCGTAGATGTCGGTCTGCAACATGCCGAGGTTGGTGCTTTGGGTGAGCGCGGCGGGAAAACCAACGAAGACAACGGCGAGGAAGGTGGGCCAGCCGAGCGACAGCGCGGACAGCATCGCCCAATAGTCACGCGCCGCCTGGCCTGCTGTGATGCCGAAGCGGCTCTGCCGCCACATCACCGTCAGCCCCACGCCAGACATCACCAACACGGTCGCGAACTTGACCGGCAGAAGGTAGTTGAGGGCGCCGAGTAAGAGGGCCGGCAGCGCCACACCAAAGGCCAGGGCGACATAGGGATCAACCTCGTCGGCGACCCCACGCAGTAGTCCAAGACCTACTGCGGCGAAGGCAACCACCATCAACAACGCGATGACCACGACATTGGTGGCAGACCAGATCCCCTTGAGGATGGCCGTCAGGACCGACTGGGCCAAGACCCGGTGTGACCCGTCAAGCTGCTCGTCCACTTCGATCGGAAGCGGGCCGATCCAAGCGCGAACGTCGGATCCAGGCCTGATCTCCAACGAGCGAAACCCGAATCGTTGGCTCGTTGTGATGAGAGTCGCCTCAGACCCGATCTGGAGCGAAACCGGGTCGGCACCCTGAAGCTCTACCCGTTGGCCAACGGCATCGTTCAGGGCAACCTTCACCGATGCGCTACCGGAATCGACCGAGCGTAGTAACAAGTTCAGTTGCCGCAACGACGAGTCCACCCTCAATGGACGTCCAATGGCGACCGTCGTCGAAACGCCACTCTTGGTCCACCAGCCCCGTTGACCTTGCAGCGGAACAATCACACCCTGTCCATCGGTTATTTGTTCGACTGAAACCCGATCTCCATCCACCAGAGACAGTTCCAGAACCGAGTGGGTAGCGACGGCACCCGGGGCCTCCACGATGCTCGCGCCTACACGAAGGGTCGGCTCACCAGGGCTTGTCTCGCTGACGTGAACCGGTAGGAGATATACAATGCAACTGAATAACAGCACCAGGAAGCCGGGCGCCAGAAGTTTGAGTTTGGGCATCCAGGGAGGACTCAGCGGCGAACGACGGAGATGTCGGCTTCGCTACCTGATCCGTCGATCTGGGGTTGATGTGTGAGATCGCTACGACTGAAGTCGGTTGAACGCTTCGGCACAAAGCTGCCATCTTCCTTTCGACCGCCGTCAAGACCCTGCAGCGCAATCGCGCTGGACTGTGCGAAGCCGGCAAAGATGGTAAGAAACCCGACGAACGTCACCGTACCGACCAACACCGCAAGAGTGATACCGATGGCGAACGGTGTGAGCGGCACCGAGGAGGCGCCGACAACGATCGATGCCGCCAAAGCGGCGAGCGCTGCTACCGAAAAGGCACCGACGCTTATCGTGAGCAAGCGAACAGCCAGATTCTCGGCAAACGGCAGCATCATCCGGATCCCGTGAGCCATCAGACCGAACGTGTTCATCCTGGACTCCCCGGCGTAGCGTCGACCTCTGGCACAGGGAACAAATATCGCCGGTCGACGTAGCGCGATGAGCGAAGTCGAAAAGCACAGATCGAAGGTGGGGTGGTTGATCGTGTTGATGACGAAGTACCCTCGCTGGACGGCGAAATTACCGGTGGCGATGGACCGTCCGGTCAATGCCCGGAAAAAGACCTTGAACGCCAGGTACATGAGTCGAAACTTCCGAGACTCGTTCCTGGTTGTTCGGCGGCCCAGTACCACAAGCTGCTTCTCCACCGACCTGCTCCGAGCCTCCTCCAGCAGGCGCACTACATCCTCCGGCTGATCCTCGCCATCAGCGTCGAGCGTCACTACGTAGTCTTGCGAATCGAGGGCTGGACGAATCGCACGGAGCCCGAAGACGATTGCCCGCTGATGACCTAGATTGAATGGCGGGGAGATAACCCTTGTCGCCGGATCATCGCCCAGCCTCCGGGTCGGGGCGTCGACTGCACCTGAGTCGTCCACGACCACGAACTCCACGCCGATATTACGCCAGTACGGATCCTGTTTCAGAACGTGAACAATCTCCTGTCGCAGCCGCTGATATGACTCCGAGTCGTAGAAAACCGGGGAGACGATCCAAACCTTAAGCGGGCCGTTCTTCCTCACGGCTTCGTTGCGACTGCGAGGAGCGACGTACCTGTGGGGCAGAGCTTGCCGAGCCTCGCGCTGAGGCTGGAAATTCGGAAAGCGATCCAATCGACCCACCGCGGCAAGGTTGGAAACTCCGCAGACTCATCCGACCGCTGCAACCCAGGTAGCTTCCGTAGGGCCGCCGGGAGGAGGAGCTCCGGGAAGAGAAACGTTGTAGACCGCAGGTCAAAACCGGCCGATTCGACAACGTCGACGAGTGACGCCCGGCTGTACCGGCGGTGGTGGCCGAGCTTCGCATCCCATTCGGAGTACAACCACTGTCCAGCGGGAACGGTAAGAATCAGTTGCGCCCCCGAATTCATATTGTCGAACAGGTCCCGCAAGAACGCATGATCGTCGTCGATATGTTCAAGAACATCCAGACTGGTAACCGCGTCGGCGTCGCCGATATCTCGACTGCTTCCCACGAGATTCTGCTGCCCGAACCGCTCCGACAGCCGGTCATTCAGATCGGTCATCGGCTCGAGGAAGCGGTAGCGGATATCGGGGTGATACCGGGCAAGCCAGCCGCCGAGATGACCTGCGCCGGCCCCGACATCGACAACATGACGCGAACCAACTTCTTGGAGCAGGTCGGCGACCCTGGCAGACCGTGCACGGTGCCAGAATGTCCCGAGCACGGACTGCACCTGGGTGAGCTGTTGATTCTTCAGAGCGAGCGGTTGGGCGGAAACCATTTGATGATCATAGACGTAAGCCACTTGCGAAAAACGCAGGAAACGGAGGAAAGAAGATCACCAACCGCATACCAACAAGAACCAATACATCTGCGACGGATGGCCCAGCAACTATCAAAGAATTGCTTCGACATTCATGTCGAATAGATTTCATCGATAGCGCAATATGCAGGGACAACGAACCACGGGTCGCCTGCGCTAAACATGAGAGGGCCGGGAGCTCCAGGGGTCGCTGAGAAACTCGGTCACGATCGTCGTCAGGGTCGGCAGAAGTGCCGGTGGAAGGTCGTGACCGAGACCTTCCACCTCGACGTAGCGGGCGCCGGGGATTACCTCGGCGAGGTGGCGGCCACCGTCCGGCTGGATGAGTATGTCGGCGGACCCGTGAATCACCAATGATGGGATGTTGAGCTCAGCGAGGGTCGCGTCACGGCTACCGGCCGCCATGACCGCCCGAAATTGCCGTGCGGTTCCCTTGGGGTCGACGCCATGGTCCAGCATCGCCTCGGCCTTGGATCGGACCCACTCCGGGTCCCAGTGTTCGGGCGATGCCCAGATCTTCTCTGTCACGAGCCGGTGGGCAATCCAGGCGTCTCGCTCTGGCGGTGCCGTTTGCATGAGTGCGGTCATGGCCTCGGGGGTGGGTGCCCCGAAGCCCCGCTCTCCCGATGCCGTCATCAGCGCGATGAGGCGTTCGACCCGCTCTGGATGCTCTATGGCCATAACCTGGGCGATCATGCCCCCCATCGACTGGCCCAGCACGTTCGCATCGTCCCAACCGATGGCATCGAGCACCGCGGCGGCATCGGCCGCCATGTCTGAGATCGTGTACGGATGACCGACCCCCGGCGTGTGAATCACCCGACTCGACCGACCGATATCGCGGTTGTCGAATCTGACGACGCTGAAACCTTGCGCCACCAGACCGTCTACAAATAGCGGTTCGAATGCGACGAGCGGCGATCCGAGTCCATTGATGAGCAGCAGTCGACGATCGTGCGATTCTGCCCCGGCGGGGCCGTCGAAGGTCCAGTGGATTTCGACCGTTCCATTGGTGGCGGAGCCGCTAGTCGGTGACATCGCCAACACCATACAGTTACTTAGCCAAACCGCTTGAACCGCCTATCGATGGCCAGGACCGCCGGACGAAGGGTCGACACCGACAGCGTCGGGAACTTCATCGACGATGTCGGGCTCAGATCGCTCGACTAGCGGCCCGCCATTGATCGCGGCCCCGGTTCACCAGTAGCTTGGCCCGTAATGAGCGAGCCGGCGATCCGCACTCTAGGCCTTACCAAGTTCTATGGGAAGCATCGAGGGATCGAGGGGGTCGATCTGACCGTCCCGGTTGGGGAGGTCTTCGGGTTCCTGGGGCCGAATGGAGCGGGCAAGAGCACAACGATCCGGCTATTGCTCGATCTGCTACGGCCGACATCGGGCGCGGCTTCGGTACTGGGACTCGACCCTCGGACCGATGCTCAGACCGTCAGACAGCGAGTCGGCTACCTGCCAGGTGATCTAGCCATGTACTCGACCATGACCGGCAGGCAGTTGTGCGGCTACTTCGCCGCTCTGAGAGGCATGGACGCCCCGCTACAGATGGAGAACATCGCCGAGCGGCTGGACCTCGACCTCAACAGGCGGATCGGGGATTACTCAACCGGCAACCGCCAGAAGGTGGGCCTGACCCAGGCCTTCATGCACGATCCGGAGCTGCTGATCCTGGACGAGCCGACCTCCAGCCTCGACCCGTTGATGCAACAGGAGTTCTACGCCATGGTCGACGAGGTCCATCAGGCCGGTCGAACCGTCTTTCTCTCCTCCCACCTGTTACCCGAGGTTGAGAAGGTGGCCCACCGAGTGGCCATCATCCGCGACGGCCGTATCGCCACCGTGGAAGACGTGGCCACCTTGAAACGTAGGGCGGTCCGTCGCATGGAGATCCAGTTCGGTCGACAGGTCGATCCCTCGCCATTCGAGCGATTGTCGGCGGTGCGAAAGTTGGACCGTTCCGATGACGGAACCACGGTAATGCTGGTGGTCGAGGGCTCGGTCGACGGGGTGGTCAAGACCGCGGCCGCCTACGACGTGCACAACATCGTCAGCCATGACGGTGACCTGGAAGATGTGTTCCTCGAGTACTACCGGAGCGAACCATGATGTTGGACAGTATCTTCTCCAAGTCCGTCTGGGAGCGGCGACGCAGCATCAGCTGGTGGATCCTCGGCATGGTGGCGCTGGCCGGCCTCACCGTTGCCTTCTATCCATCGATCAGGCAGGACACCGAGTCGTTTGAGTCACTGTTCGAGTCGTTTCCACCGGAACTGCTCAGTGTGTTCGGGATCGATGATCCGGCATCCCTGGTCACCGCAACCGGGCTGGTCAACAGCCGGCTGTACGCCGGAATCGGGCCGGTGATCCTGGCCGCTCTCGGAATCAGCATCGGGACCGCGGCCATCGCAGGTGAGGAGGAGCAGGGCACACTCGATCTCCTACTGGCTCAGCCGGTAACCCGAACTCAGGTGATCGTCGAGAAGGCGGTGGCCGGGGCGGTGCTGATCGCTGCGGTGGCCCTGTCGCTGTTTCTGACCCTGTCGATTCTCAACCCCATCGTCGACCTCGACTTCAGTTTTTGGGGCATCCTCAGCGCCAACGTTTCACTCTGGCTCTTCGCCATGGTGTTTTGTGCCCTGGCATTGGCCGTCGGGGCGGTGACCGGCAATCGATCACTGACCATCGGTATTTCGGCCGGCGCCACCGCGGCGCTGTTCTTCATCAACGGGCTGGCCCCGCTGGTGGACGAGATCGCATGGATGCAGAAGTTGACGCCCTTCTACTGGCTGCAGAATCCGAACCCGCTCGCCAACGGGCTCGACTTCGCAGCAACGGCCGTCTTCCTGGCTGTGACGGCTATTTTGATGGCCATCGCCATCTCCGGATTCAACCGCCGCGACATTGGCGTCTGAACGATCCCGCCATCAGACCTGGTGAAATCAGGCCTGTTTTAGGCCAGTTTTCCGGAAGTTAATGAATGTCGCGGCAGGCGGTCGGGTTCACAGATCTACCATGAAGATTGACCCAGTCCCGCAGGCCCTCGTGGCCCGGATCGACAACAAGGATCGCCAACAGACTGTGAGGGGCCGATGAATCGAAGTCAGTTTCTTGCCGCTCTGGTGCTGGTGGTGGTGCTCGGCGGACTCGTCGTGAGCCGTGTCCGCTCCGGCGACTCGACAGAGAGCGCCGATGCCGGGGCCCGGCCATCGGGATCTGGCGAGCAGACCGCCGGATCGGATCAATTGGCCACCGGTGATGCCGGCGCCCCGGCCGAGCCGCTCGTCGTCGCCGATGCCCCACCGGTCCTCGATGACAAGCCGGCGCTGACCGACATTGACGGCTGGATCAACACCAATGCCAGCAGCCTCGACGATTTCTCGGGGCAGGTCCGAGTGGTCGAGTTCTGGACCTTTGGCTGCTTCAACTGCAAGAACCGGATCGCCCACACCCAGGAGCTCTACGCCCAATATCAGGACAAGGGTCTTGAGATCATCGGTGTTCATGCTCCAGAGTTCGAGTTCGAACGCAATCCCGATTCCGTGCTGCAGGCCACCCAGGATCTCGGCGTCGTCTGGCCCGTTGCCCTGGATACCAACAAGACGAACTTCCAGGCCTGGCAGAAAAACCGACGGTTCTGGCCCCGGGTATACGTGCTCGATCAGAACGGCAAGGTCCGCTACGACCATATCGGTGAGGGAGACTACGACGGGCTCGAAGAGACCGTGGCCCACCTGATCGAAAACGGGCCATAGGTCCCGGACCTACAACCTATGCCCATCTTCTCCCTCCTGGCCGAAGGATTCGAGTCAGCACTTCTGGCCTGCTCGCTCATTATTCTGATCCCCGGAGCCGCCGTTGGGCTGACCGCCCGAGCAGCGGCCATACCGGCCCTCACCTCGTTTGCAGCCGGGACTCTTGCGCTGTCCTGGCTACGCTTCAGCGATCGGGGCGGCGGCTACTCCAACCTGACCATCGCCGCGGCGTTGATGTTGGGCACCATCCTGCTGCTCATCCCGTTTATCAGCCGGGCCGATCTGGCTGCGGTGCCGGCCGGATTTCTGGCCGGTGCAGCCGCTGGCGAACTGTGGCGGCCATGCGTCGGCTCCCACTTCGGCAAACTACTCAATGAGCTACCCGGGCGAGGAACCTCGGGACTGGGCCTGATGGCGGTGTACCTGATCGGGACGTTGTCGCCCCTGTTGCTACTGGGAGCGATCCACCATCTACTCCCGGACAGTCTTTTGGAAAGGCTCGAACCGGCCTGGGCCGTGCTGGGCGGCGTCGTCCTCACACTGTTGGCCCTGGCCACCGCCATCGGCCTCCACGAAGATCTGGTCAGCAAACTCTTCGAGTGGAGTGTCGACGTATAACGGTTGAACGGCTGCGCCCTTCAAACCGAGTTGCTCGACGGCCCTCAGCCTCGCTGCTCTCGTCGCCGTCGCCCTCCTGATCGCCCCATTTAGGCGATTCCACCCGCCGCTTCGCGGTCGGCTGAGACAGCGTCGAGCAATACGTATTCGGCTTCGGTGTCGACGAAGTCCTCGAACTGGATCACGTGCATCTCTTCGAACCGTTTGCGGAGCCAGCCGTCGTTGGCGTCGAGCAGGCCGAGCTTCTTGCAGTTGGGAACGATCTTGGCGAACAACAGCTGCTGGAACGGATCCTCGTTGGGATCCTGGGTCGAGAATGTACGGATCGCTTCTTTGACATCGATGCCGAAGCGCTCCCAGATTTCCTGACGCTGGAAGCGGTCACGCATCCGAATGGCTGCGTCGTATGCGACTTCCTGGCGCTCGAACAGCTCGGCCTCCGACAGCTCGGCGTAGTACTCCTGGAGGCTGAGCACACCAAATGCCACGTGGCGGGCCTCATCGCTCATGACGTAGCGCAGCAGCTTCTTGAGCAGCGGGTCATGGGTCTGGTTCATCATGTTGCCGAAGGCGGCAAGGGCCAGACCCTCAACCATGACCTGCATGCCGAGGTAGGTCATGTCCCAGCGGTGGTCGTTGATGATGTCGTCCAGCAGGGCCTGAAGGTGGGTGTTGACCGGGTACCAGCCGTCGGTCTTCTCATCGAGGTACTTCGAGAACACTTCGACGTGGCGTGCCTCGTCCATGACCTGGGTTGCCGCATAGTACTTGGCGTCGATCCAGGGCACGGTCTCAACAATCTTGGCTGTGCAGACCAGGGCGCCCTGCTCGCCGTGCATGAACTGGCTGAGCGCCCACACGTTGGACTCCACATCCAATTCAAGCCACTCTTTTTCGCCCCACTTCTCGAACGATGTGCCCGAGATGTCGACCCCGAGCTCCAGGAGCGTCTCCCGGTTGGGAATGCTGTTGAGCCTGACCAGTTCCTCCTGGTCAACATTGATCGACCAATCCAGGTCCTTCTCGCCGTCCCACTGTGCGCCCTTGGCCTTCTCGTAGAGCTTGTTCAGCCCGGACCGAGCACCCTTCTCGTAGTCCCACGTGAAGATCGTGTCCGCATTGTTCTCAACGGTGCGGATGGTGGCGTCAACATCGGTGTTGGTGACCGCCAGCAGTTCTTCCTGGTCTTCGGTGAAGGTCATGAGTAGCTCCAGTTCGTCTTTGAAATACCGTATCGCACTTCACTTACAGCGTAAACATCAGTGCTTACGCAGTGGTGACATGCTGCTGATGTGCCGTTGACGAAGTGATCTACCGAACGTCATCGACCGATATTCCGGTCAACTGGACCTCTGCCTATCCGACGTTGTGCACCGGACGACAGCCAGCTCATGCTGCCTATTGGTTTCGCAGGCCCCGCCAACCCCGCTTGGCCAGCGAGATTTGGCCCCACAGGCCCCACAACGAACCGATGAACCCGAGGAACGCCCCGAGCCGGATCCAGCGCTTCAGCGACGACGCGGCGTCGGTGAACAGTTCCCGCCCCCCGGAGACCCGGCTTTGCATGTCGTCGAGCTCGGCGGAAACGGCCTCGATTGCCCCATCGGCCAGTTGATCACCGTTTTCTGCCGACCCGAGCTGGGAATCGATGGAAGTGGCTGAGGTTTCGAACTCGGCCAGGGTGTTTCCAAGGTTGGAGAGCTCAGCGGGCAACAGGCGGTAGACCGGATGATCTTCGATGGCATCAAAGCCCTGGTGGGCCGCGGTCGAGACATCAACAAGTCCGTCAACCCGGGCCTGCAACTCCTCGACGCGGTCCGACTCGATCCCGTCCCGTCCGACCAAATCATCGGTTTCGTCGATTCGAGTCTCCATCCGATCGAAGGAGACCTCGATCGGCTCCAGGGCCCGCTGGACGGTGTCGGTTGCCGAGAATCCAAAACGGATGGAGGCGAAGGCGAAGACCACGGCCAGAAGACTGCCGACAACCCCGAGTAACAAGGCCAGCAATCCGGCGATCCGGCTGCGACCCCGGCCAGTCGTTGCCACTCCCGACGATGTGGCTCCGGTGGTGTCGAGGTCACCGAGGCCGCCGGACGTCCCGCCATCGGATGAGTCAATCCCCACCTCGCCTAGTTCCTTCAGCAGATCTTCATCGATCTCGTCGCTCATCGCCGGCCTTTCGATGCCCTTGGGTGGAAGACCATCCTAGGGCTACCGGCAACTGGCAACCCTGCGGGTTGCGCGAGTTGCTCACGTTCGCTCAGCAATCCGGCCCAGGAAGGCTCCGAACGTAGCTCATCTGGTTCGGATATCGCTCGCCAAGCGAACTACCGTTGCCCGCCATGGCCAGAACCAACAGAGAGTCGTTTCGTCACCGCACGATCATGTCCTCAGGGCATCGCATCCATCTGGTGGAACATGGTCCGGCCGACGGCCTCGCGGTGGTGATGATCCACGGGTTCCCCGAGAGCTGGTACTCATGGCGTCATCAGCTACAGGCGTTGGGAGATGCCGGGCATCGAGCCATCGCCATCGACGTGCGGGGCTACGGCCGCTCCGCTGCTCCGGACGACATCGAGGCCTACTCGATGACCGCACTGGTGGGAGACGTCATTGCGGTGATCGATGATCTTGGAGTGTCCAACGCCGTGATCGTAGGCCATGACTGGGGAGCACCGATCGCCTGGAACTCGGCGCTGCTACGGCCGGACCGGGTCCGAGCCGTTGCCGGACTCTCCGTGCCATACAGCGGCCGGGGCGACCTTCGCCCCCTCGAAGGATTCCGAGCCCGGCAGTTGGAGGTTGGGGCCGGTGACGACATGTTCTACATCGACTACTTCCAGGAGCCGGGCGTGGCCGAGGCCGAGGTCGAAAAGGATCTGGCGGCATGGATTCGTGGCTTCTACTTCACCGCCTCGGCCGAGGCCGATCACTCCGCCCCATCGATGGGCATTGTCCCAAAAGGGCACGAATTGCGGGAGCGCCTCCAGCAACCGGGGCCGGGGCAGATGGCGTGGCTCAGCGACGAGGACTTCGCCTTTTATCTCGGCGAGTTCGAACGGACCGGCCTGACCGGCGGCTTCAACCGCTACCGCAACATCGAGCGGGACTGGACCGAGCTGGCGGCGTGGCGTCACGCGCCGATCACCGTCCCTGCGTTGTTCATCGGAGGCGACCGGGACGGACCGACCCAGCTGGGCCAGAATGCCATCAGCCGCTTCGACAAGACCCTGCCACGGCTGAGCCGAAGCGAGATCCTCAGCAACTGCGGTCACTGGTGCCAGCAGGAACAGCCGGACGCGGTAAACGAGCTACTCCTCGAATTCATTCTCACACTCGCAGACTGATTCGGTAGCCGCGCATCGGGTTGAACCGCGAAGCAGTTCAACTGCCTTCAAAGTTCGGGGTTCGCTTCTCCATGTAGGCCGAGAGGGCTTCACGGAAGTCCTTGGTTCCGAACAGCGGGAGTAGGGCCAGGTACTGGCGCTGGACGTGATCCTCCAGATCCTCGGTCATAGCGTGACGCATCATACGTTTTGCGGCCCTGACAGCCAGCGGTGCGTTGGTCGCGACCTCGGCCGCCACCGCCATGGCTCGGTCCATCAGCGCCTCCGGGGGCAGCACTTCGCTGACCAAGCCGAAGTCCAGCGCCTCATCCGCGGTCAGGGTCCTGGCGGTGAACAGCAGTTCGGCCGCCTTGGACCATCCGACGATTCGGGGCAGCAACCACGTGCCGCCGCTTTCTGGCACCAGACCTCGGGCGGTGTAGGCGGCGGAGAGTTTTGCCTTCTCCGATGCCAGCCGGATGTCGCAGCCCAGGGCCAGGTCCATTCCGTACCCTGCGGCACCGCCATTGAGAGCGGCAATGGTCGGGGTGTCGATTTTGTTGAGCACAACCGGTGGGGCCGAACGCAGATCGAACTCGCCGGTCATGCCGGAGCTGGTATCACCACCGATTCCCTCGCCAGACGAGGCGGCTGCGATGTCCAGGCCTGCGCACCAAGCCCTGCCGTTTCCGGTGAGCACGATGACTCGAATCTCCGGGTCGGCGTCAGCCTGTAGGAGCAGCTCCGAAAGCCGATTGAGCATGGTCGTGGTAATGGTGTTCATGCGATCTGGTCGGTTGAACGTCAGGGTGGCAATGTGACCGTCGACGTCATAGAGCAGCGGCTCAGACCGGGTATCCGATTGGGTATCAGGCATGGGTTCCAACGTAGAGCCGGTGGCCGCTGGAAACCAGCCCGAGGCAAAGCCGTCAGCCACCGGCGGCGAACCTGCCGTCAGCTGGGCTGAGACGAACCGAACCGGTACTGTTGCAACTCGTGCGCAACCCCAAAGACTTCTTCAAGCCGCTGGCCGTCGGAGCCCCGACCCCGCCAACCGAAATTCCCTTCCCGCCAAGCCGGATGATTCACTTCTTCCCACCGTCGAGCGAGAAGATGGTGGCCAAGCTGCCAACTATTGTGTCGACGGTCGACATCCTGCTCGGGAACCTGGAGGACGGGGTTCCGGCAACGGACAAGGAGGCGGCCAGGGCCGGCCTTGTCCAGGTCGGCAAGACCGTTGACATGGGTGCGACCCAATTCTGGACCCGGCTCAACTCACTGGACTCGCCGTGGTTCCTCGACGACATCTACTCCATCGTCACCGAGATCGGCGACAAGCTGGACGTTGTGATGATCCCCAAGGTCGAAGGGCCCGAGGACATCCACTACGTCGACCGGCTGCTGGCCCAGCTCGAAGCCAAGGCCGGGCTGACGAAGCCGCTGTTGGTTCACGCCATCCTGGAGACCGCCCGGGGGGTGGCCAACGTGGAAGGCATCTGTGCCGCGTCACCCCGAATGCAGGGCCTGTCGCTCGGGCCGGCCGACCTGGCCGCCAATCGCCGCATGAAAACCACGCGGGTCGGAGGCGGCCATCCCGGCTACGTCGTGCGAGTCGACCCGGCCGGCCCCGATGACATCCAGGGTGAGCGTCAAACCTTCCAGCAGGACCTGTGGCACTACACCATCGCCAGAATGGTCGACGCCTGCGGGGCCAACGGCATCCTGCCCTTCTACGGCCCCTTCGGCGACATCAAGGACACCGTGGCCTGCGAGGACCAGTTCCGCAACGCCTATCTGCTTGGCTGTGTCGGGGCTTGGAGCCTTCACCCGGTGCAGATCGATATCGCAAAGAAGGTGTTCAGCCCCGAGGTGGCCGAGGTGGCCCAAGCCCAACGAGTCATCGAAGCCATGGGCGACGGCACAGGGGCCATCATGCTCGACGGGAAGATGGAGGATGACGCGTCGGTCAAGCAGTGCCACGTCGTGGTGGAGCTTGCCAGACAGCTGGCCGAACGTGACCCCGAGCTGGCGATGGCCTACGGATTCTGAGCCCCGGATTGTAAATCCCGGGTTCTGAGTAAAGGAGATATCCATGTCAGCTGACACATCGACCGATGACAATTCAACCCTACGGCCCCGGCGCAGCGTGCTGTACATGCCTGCGGCCAACGAGCGGGCGCTCAACAAGGCCAAGACCATCGGGGCCGACGCGCTGATCTTCGATCTGGAGGATGCGGTCGCTCCCGATGCCAAGGACACCGCGAGGGCCCAAGCGGCAGCGGCGGCATCGTCCGGCGAATACGGAAACCGTGAGCTCACCATTCGCTGCAACGGCCTGGACACTCCCTGGGGGGCTGATGATCTGGCTGCCGCCGCGGCGGCCCAACCGAGCGCGGTGGTCATCCCCAAGGTCGATTCGGTCGACTACCTCAACGCCATTTCGGCCGGGCTGGACGCGGGCGGCGCATCGGCCGAGGTCAAGATCTGGGCCATGATCGAGACCCCGACCGCCATCTTCGACGCCAGGGCTCTGGCAGCCCATCCTCGGGTTGAGGTGTTGGTCATGGGTACCAACGATCTGGCCAAGGAACTCCGAGCCGATGCCGGAACCGATAGGGCCTCGCTACTCCCCCACCTCAGCACCGCGTTACTGGCGGCCAGGGAGGCTGGCAAGGTCATCCTCGATGGTGTCTACAACGACATTAAGAACATCGAAGGCTTCACCGCCGAGTGCAGCCAGGGCGCTGTGTTCGGATTCGACGGCAAAACGCTCATCCACCCCGGCCAGGTGGAGATCGCCAACGACACCTGGACCCCAGACGCAGAAGAAATGAGATATGCCGGACGAGTCATCGATGCCTTCACCGAGGCCGAAGCCGATGGCCGCGGGGTTGTCACCATCGACGGACGCATGATCGAAAATCTGCACGTCGAAAACGCCAAGCGAACGCTGGCCGTGGCCGCGGCCATCGAAGCTCGAAGCTGAACGAACGCTGTATGCCGGGTCACCTTCTGACTCGGCTCCTCTCAGCCCAGGCGTGAAACGCCATCGTTGATGGCGGCCTGATAGACCGCTTCCGCCACCCGTCGAGAGACGGATTTGTCGAACACCGATGGGATGATGAAGTCAGCGGCCAGCTCATCCTCGGTCACCGATTCGGCGATTGCCAACGCCGCCGCCAGCTTCATGCCCTCGGTGATATCGGATGCCAGGGCATCGAGGGCACCCCGGAAGATTCCCGGGAAAGCCAAGACGTTGTTGATCTGGTTCGGGTAGTCGCTTCGTCCGGTGGCCATTACCGCCACCAGGCCCTCAACCTCTTCCGGCTGAACCTCAGGGTCGGGGTTGGCCATGGCAAACACGATCGGATCTTTGGCCATGGACCGCACGTCGTCTGCGGTGATCAAACCGGGGCCGCTCAGTCCGAGAAACACATCGGACCCACTCATGACGTCGGTTGCCGAACCCTTGAGCATCTGCTGGTTGGTGTTTTCGGCGAACCACTGCTTTGCCGAGTTGAGATTGTCCCGACCGTCATAGACCGCCCCGGCCCGGTCCAGCCCGACGATGTGGCCAACGCCGGCCTCCAGCAGGATTTTGCCGACCGCTATACCGGCGGCACCGAGGCCGGCGACAACGACACTGGTGTCAGCCATCTTCTTTCCGACCAGCTTGAGGGCGTTCTCAAGTCCGGCCAGGGCAACGACCGCAGTGCCGTGCTGGTCATCGTGGAAGACCGGAATATCGAGCTTCTCCTTGAGGGCGGCCTCCACTTCGAAAGCCCCCGGAGCGGCTATGTCTTCAAGGTTGATCCCACCGAATGTCGGAGCGAGACGAACGACGGTCTCGATGACCTCCTCGGGGGTGTTCACGTCGAGGCAGATGGGAAAGGCATCAACGTCGCCGAATTCCTTAAACAGCAGTGCCTTGCCCTCCATCACCGGCATGGCCGCCTTTGGGCCGATGTCGCCGAGACCAAGCACGGCGGTGCCGTCGCTGACGATGGCCACCGTGTTCTTCCGGATGGTGTAGGTGTCGGCCAGGCGCTCATCCCCGTTGATGGCCATACAGACCCTGGCCACACCGGGTGTGTAGGCCATCGAGAGGTCGTCCTTGTCGCCGACCGGGTGCAGCGGGAGCACCTCAATCTTGCCGCCTTCGTGCATACGGAAGGTGCGGTCGTAGTGCTCGAGGACCGTTACGCCCTCGACGGCCGCCGCACAGACCAGCACCTGGTCCTGGTGTTCGACGTTGGCACAGTTGACAACAATGTTGCGTTCCAGCACCGGGCCCTTGGCCACGAAGCCTTCAACCGCGAAAATATTGCCGCCGGCATCGCCGATGGCCGAGGCCAGGCTGCCAAGTACGCCGGGCACGTTGTCCAGGCGGACCCGAAGGTTCAGCGAGTACTGAGCAGCGGTGGTTGTGCTGGCTGGCGAACTGCTTGGCGAACTGGAGGTCGAACTCATGGCCGAAAGGTTAGAGGCCTGCGCAGTGGCAACCGCCCTTACAGGTCAAGATTTGCCGGGACTTACATCCGATCGAGCAGCTCGGTCTTCTTCTGCTCGAATTCGGCCTCACTGATGATTCCCTTGTCCTGCAGTTCTGACAACTTCTCGATCTGTTCGGGGATGGACAGGCCACCATCGCCGCCAAGGTTCTTGCCGACCCGGTCGAACTTACGGTTCTCGTTGCTCTCCATCTGGCGGTAAATCTCTTTTTTGACGTTCAGTGGTTTACGAATGTTGCTGAACTTTTGCGAGCCCTGCTCACTGGCAGATTCGATCTCCAGGTCCCCGGACCCGATAATCCGCTCGAAGAAGGTCTGGCGATGGAACACGGTGTTGATCCGCTCCAGGGGAATCTCGACGCCCTCCCTGCTCAAGACACCAACTCTGCTGATCAGCCGGTCGGTCGTGACAACAAAGCTGGTGGTGGCCCAGACCACATAACGGGCGATGAACCAGATCAGAATGACCACGATCAAGGCCAGCACGGCAACGATGAGGGCGGTGTTGCCAATGACCGCGGCGACGACCCCGAGCAACAATGCGCCGATCAACGAAACACCGTGGCTGGCAAAGAACCACCAGTGCGGCCGCAGGTCGAGCGCCACCTCTTCCTCGGAATACAGCTGCTCTTCTGGAAATGCCACAACATGATGGTAACCCCAGCTGGAGCCTGCAGTCTCGTTACGCCCCTGATCCTCAACAAGGGTCCGATGTATCCGGAGGCGAAGGCGGCTGCTCATCACGTGTCTGAATCAACGCGCCGCTCATCAACGCCGAATCACTCTCTGAATCACGCGCTGCTCATCAAGTGTCTGAATTACTGTCTGAAATACTGTCAGATCGTGCGGCTAGGGTCATGGGTGTGGAATCGGGGCAAGCGGATCGACTGCTCGACGGGCTGAATCAGTCGCAGGTTGAAGCTGTCATCGCCACGGGCGGCCCGGTGGTTGTGTTGGCCGGTGCCGGCTCGGGCAAGACCCGGGTTCTGACCAGACGGATCGCCTACCGGGTCCTACGCGGCGATACGGATCCAAACCGGGTGCTGACGTTGACCTTCACCCGCAAGGCCGCGGCGGAGCTTCGGGACCGGCAACGCCAACTCGGACTTCGGGACCGCATTCCAGCCGGGACTTTCCACGGCATCGCCCTGACCCAGCTGCGGCAGCGCTGGAATGAGCGCCGGACCATCCCGCCAACGTTGCTGGATCGCAAGGTCCGGTTCATCGCCCAGCTGACGCCGCAGCGCAAAGGGGTTGAGGTTACAGACGTGGTTTCGGAGATCGACTGGGCCCGGGCCCGCCTGATCGAGCCGGACCAGTATCATGACGCCGCCCTCCGGGCCGGACGCACTCCTCCTCTGTCTGCCGAGGACCTGGCCGAGGTCATGGTTCGCTATCAACAGGAGAAACGCCGCAAGCGCCTCGTTGACTTTGATGACCTGTTGACCCTCGCGGTCCGAGACCTCCGCTCCGATCCGGATTACGCGGCCGCGGTTCGTTGGCGTCATCGACACTTCTATGTTGATGAGTTCCAGGACGTGAACCCACTCCAGTTTGCGCTATTGCAGGAATGGGTCGGAGACCGAAGCGATGTATTCCTGGTCGGCGATCCAAACCAGGCCATCTACGGCTGGAACGGGGCGGACCCGGACCTGCTTCGCAACATGGCGGCCAGCGAAGACTCGACGGTCATCGAGCTGAACGACAACTACCGCTCCACACCGCAGGTCCTGCGGCTGGCCGGTGCAACCCTGGGCCAGGTGGCGGCATCCAAACTGGTGGCCCACCAGGCCGATGGGCCGGTGCCGACACTGACCTCCTACAGCACGGACAAGGCGGAGGCCGACGGCATCGCTGATGCAGTGCAAGAGGCAAGAGGCTGGGGAGGGCATTGGTCGGATCAGGCCGTGCTGGTGAGAACCAATGCGCAGCTCGTCGTGATCGAACAGGCCATGACCGATCGCCGCATCCCGACCCAGCTCCGAAGTGGGCCGGGCCCTCTCGGATCAACCGAGGTCAAGAACGAGCTGAAGGCCATCGGCCGAGATGGCATAGACCTCATCGGCCGGCTCGAGGAACTCGATGAACGGCTGGCCGCCATCGCCAAGGAACAGACAAACCTCAGCGTTGACCGATACAACAACCTGTCCGCCCTCAGTCGGGTGATCCATGATTACGTCACCCTCGACCCGCAGCCGAGCGGACCGGGTTTGCTGGCCTGGATAGACACCATGCAGCGCGGTGACGTGGACAATGCCGCCGATGCTGTAGACCTGGTGACCTTCCACGGGGCGAAGGGTCTCGAGTGGCCTGTGGTGCATTTGGCCGGGTTGGAGGAAGGCTTTGTTCCCATTGCCTATGCCAAGACCGATGCCCAACTCGATGAGGAACGACGGCTGCTGTACGTGGCGCTCACCAGGGCCGAAAAGGAACTCCACCTCAGCTGGGCCAGGGAACGGACCTTCGGGACCAAGACCGCCAAGCGCCAGCCCGCTCCCCTCCTGGAACACCTGGCGGCGGCGCTGGCAGGTATGAACGGCGGTGGGTCCCGCCGGGTTGACTGGCGCACGCAGATTCAACGGACCCGCAGCCAGATACCGGACGCCGCCGAGGCACCGGACAGCATCGAAGCTTTGCTGGCAGAGCTTCGAGACTGGCGGGCTCGCAAGGCCAAGGCCGCCGGCGTGCCACCTCATGTGATTTTCAGTGACCAGTTGCTCAAGGTCATGGCAGAGCAGCTGCCGACAAGCCGCTCCCAGCTGGCAACCATGCCCGGTATGCGGCCGGTCAAACTGCAACGCTACGCTGACGAGCTGTTGGGGTTGATCGGGCAGACAGCCTCCACGTCTGCATCGGCAAACGAAGCGGGCCGAGCACAGGAACAGCCGAGCTTGGCGACGCCCGATATCAGGTGTCGGCCGGCTTGACCTCCACTGCGGTGTCGGAGAACGTCGGAGCCCGGCCGACATCGGCGAATCTGGTCGAGGTCAGCGCATTGACGGCGAGACCGTTCTCCGAACCCGAAGGCCAGTGCCCCAACGGCATGAGCACGACCCCGGTTGCCACCTCATCGCTGAGCTTCGCCACCGCGGCGATCGACGCCCGGCCGTTGTAGACCGAAACCATCTCGCCATCGGTGATCCCTCGGGCTGCGGCATCGTCGGGGTGCATCCGACAGCGCTGCGGGCCCTGCTGGTTCAATTGTTTGTCCATATTGGCGTACTGCGAATTCATGAACGCATGAGCCTTCGGGGAAACCAGCGCCAGCGAATACCGGTCATCGACGCCCAGTTCCTGGGGCGGATAGTAGGTTGGCAACTCATCGACCGGAGAGCCGTCCTGGTTTCCTGGTACACCCTGTCGAAAGAGCGGGGCAACAAAGTTGCCACCGGCGGCCATCGATGCGGCCAGCTCCACCTTGCCCGATGGTGTTGGGAAGTTGCCCTCCCGGTGAGGGGCATAGTCATCCGGTGAGGGTACCGAAAGTCTGGCGAAGCCCTCAGCCTTCAGCAGCTCTAGCGTGATGCCCTCCATCTGCGGCACGGTCCAATCGAGCGCCTGTTCCATCTGTTCTTCATCTGTCAGGTCAAACCACGGGTCGTCGATTTCCAGTCGTTTCGCCAACCGCCGGAACAGCTCGTTGTTGGCAACCGATTCCCCGATCGGTTCGATCACCTTCGGGTTGTACGTCAGGTACAGGTGCCCCCAGGAGAACATGAAGTCGTTCTGCTCCATGGCCATGGTGGCTGGCAGAACTATGTCTGCATAGCGGGCGGTGTCTGTCACGAAGTGTTCGGAGACCACCGTGAACAGATCGTCGCGGGCCAAGCCGTCGAGCACGCTCTGCTGGCCGGATGTGACAACCGCAGGGTTCGAGTTATACACGAACAGGGCCTTCACCGGCGGCCCGTCGAAGCCACCGGCCAATGCTCGCCCGAGCTCCCACTGGTTGATGATGCGCACATCGTCAGCCCTGGGGTGGGTGCCTGCCAGGTGATCCCAGTCGACCGGAAAGGCCCAGATCGGCATCTGCAGCACGCCGCCGCCAACATTTCGCCAGGCCCCGACCAGTGCGGGAAGCGAGAAGATGGCTCTGGCCCCGTTTCCGCCGCTGGAGCTTCGTTCGATGGCGACACCGACGCGGATCGTGGCCGTCTCGGCGGCGGCGAACTCTCGAGCCAGGGTTCGAATGTCCTCGGCCGGTATGCCCGTCTCCCCTTCGGCCCACTCCGGCGTGTACTGGAGCACGTGTTGGGCCAGTTCTTGGGAGCCGACCGTGTACTGAGCCAGATAGTCGGCGTCCTGTAGACCCTCGCCGAGAATCACGTTCATCATTGCCAGCGCCAGTGCTGCGTCGCTTCCCGGCCTGATCGGAATGTGCCAGTCGGACTTGTCGGCGGTGCGATGTCGTACCGGATCGATACAGACGATCTTCGCCCCTTTCGACTGTGCCTCTTCGATGAACGGCCAGAGATGGAGGTTGTTGGACAGAACATTGCTGCCCCAGATGATGATGTAGTTGGAGTGCACCAGTGACTCCGGGTCGACCGCGGCGGTCGGACCCAGGGTCATGAGGTACGCCGTGATGCCCCCCGCATCGCAGAACGTGCGCTCCGAAACCGATGCTCCGAGGCCGTTGAAGAAGCGATCGCCGACCGTCAGGCCGTTGAGTAGACCCATGGCCCCCAGGTAGCTGTAGGGGAGGATGGCTTCGGGTCCGTCGGTCTCGATGATCGAGCGGTAGCGATCGGCGATCTCGTCGAGAGCTTCATCCCAGCTGATCGGCTCGAACTCCCCAGACCCCTTCTGACCGGTCCGACGCAGCGGGGTGGTCACGCGGTCATCGGAGTAGATGTGGCGCGGAAAGTCGGTGACCTTGACGCACAGGCCTCCCCGGGTAAATGGATGGTCCGGGTTGCCTCGGACCTTTGTGACGGTTCCCTCATCAACCGTTATCACCATCGAGCAGGTGTCCGGGCAGTCGTGGGGGCAAGCCCCGAGGATCTGGCGTGGTCCGTCGAGCGTTGTCATCATGGCCCCCTGTTCGCCGCACGGGCGAGTATCCCGGTCGACGGGTTCGAACAACCGGGCTGTCTATGCTCTGAAATCAGTTTGCGAATCAGTCTTGTGGTGTTCCTCCTGTCTGGCAATGGCGGATTCCCGCCATGGTTTTCCAGGCGATCCGCTTCTTGTAACTTCGTACTTCTTGCTGGCCGCTAACGGTACGCTAGTTTCCCCGTGGCAAGCTCGGCTTGCGCCTTCGGTCATCGCAGTTGACAATGGGGGCACAGAAGTCAGGGCACTCAACAACCAACAATCCGCCATCGAGGCAGCCACCCGCTACCTCGACCGGATCACCGCCTGACATGCAGCTAAGTATGATTGCGGAATGACAGCGGAGCCGGTACAAACTCTTGCTGAGCGAGCCCCATGCAAGACCTACGGACACCGGACCTACAACACGGTGAACGGGAGAGCCGCAGTGTCTCTGGCACGGAGCCGGTCGGAGACCTGCCACCTCGTTATGTAGCCAGAACTAGCCCAACACTCCCCCACTGTTCTATCGATGGTTGTCGATACCAGTTGCGGCTATGATGGGGCTGTGACTGATCGACCCCGAGGCTTCTCTGACGAGTTCCTAGCTCTTCCACGCGAAAAGCAATTGGAACGGATCAAAGCTGGCGGCGGAACTGGCCTTGATGGCCTGTCGCCCGAGGATCGAAAGCAGGCGGAGCGATCCATCGAACGGATGGAGGCTCGCTGGCAGGGTCGTCGCCCCGAGTCGAAGGTCATTGATCGGCGCACGCCGAAACAGGCGAGTTGATCTCGCCCGAGTGGCGAGAAGTCAAACTATCTCCAACGGTTCTGGACAAGCTCAGCACCGCTCTACGCGATGCCGGACTGCCAGCATCTGATGAAGAAATAGTTCGAGACATCATCACCGACGTTCTCGCTGCATTTCGGGAGACCTGGCAGGGTCTCTACGAGACCCCAAGTGGTATCCGTCCGCCATCTACTTTTATGGCGAGTTGGAATCGACCATGGTCTACGACTTCGCCATCGTTGAAGAGATCATCAACGTGTTTGACGTTGACGTCATTGGTTTCGATGACTCTCTGGAAGATCCCGACGATCCAACCCCGGATCGATAAAGGATGCAGTAGGCGCCGGCTGAGTGGCCTAGCCCACGATCACAACACGTAGGCCTGTGTCTCGTTTGGGGATCCTCAAACGCACACCACAACACCAACAGGCGGCTCCGCTCAATCACTGCCATGAGAGTGTCTCAGATACCCCGCCCGATTAGAGTCGCAGTAAAGGCCCCCTATGTGTCACACCATGATGGGGTCCTGAATGGGGGTACTTCTATGCCTTGCTTCCATCTGTCACAGTGACGGTATTGGTGTACAGTTGTCACTGTGACAGACGAGTCGGTTGATGTGCTTTGCGATTGGTGTGGTGCAGCGTTTAGTTACGTGCCGTCCTCACGTGGCGGGGTCGCTCCTCGCTATTGCCGACGTTCCCACCGTCAACGGGCCTATGAAGCCCGCAAGGCCGCTACTGCAGAGGCCCCCGAAACGTCTAGTCGCGCTCGGGCCGCGGACCTACTGGGGATACTTCCAACGATCGAACAGCACGTACTGACGCTCTCACAAGCTCGCGGTGAAACAAGGCCAAGCATCGACGGTGTCAGGGCCGCTGTTGAGATCGAATCCATTCTTGAACGCCACACGTTGTTTGTTGTTATCGAAGCGGAACGTGAAGGTACTCCCTTCACCGAGATAGCTGATGCGCTCAACATGACCGAGCTCGACGCGAAAGCTTGGATCACGACAACGCTCGATGCCTTGGAGGAGGCCGAACTCCAACCCCTTTCGTCACAGTGACATCTCATCATGTGATGAACGTGTTCTTGGTGCTACGCCGAATTGCCATTGGAACAACCCCGTCCGGAGTGTCAATATCCATGATCAAAATCCCATCGCTAAAGGCCCACAACATGGCCGCAAACGATCGCCGACACCGGTCAGGCCCAGCGCTGATGGCGTTGATCGGCTACGCACGCTGCTCCACCGACGACCAAGACCTCACCGCACAACGCCAAACCCTCGGCGTCCTCGGCGTCAAAGAAACGGACATCTACCTCGATCACGGTCTCACCGGAGCCAACCGACAACGGCCCGGCCTCGACCAGGCCCTCGCCGCAGTCAGAGCCGGCGACACTCTCGTCGTACCAAAACTCGACCGACTCGCCCGGTCAGTGCCCGACGCCCGAGACATCGGCGACTCGCTCGCAGCCGAAGGCGTCGCCCTGTCATTGGGAGGCCAGGTCTATGACCCCAGTGACCCGATGGGAAAGCTGTTCTTCAACATCCTCGCCACGTTCGCAGAGTTCGAGCTAGACCTCATCCGAGCCAGGACCCGTGAAGGCATGGCCATCGCCCGAAAAAACGGGAAACTCAAAGGGCGACAGCCAACGCTCTCCAAAAAGCAAGAAACCGAACTCGTCAAGATGCACGCAACCGGTGAACACACCGGCACCGATCTCGCCGAAATCTTCTCCGTCTCCAGAGCAACGATCTACCGAACGTTGAAACGAGCAGAAGCAAGGATCGGCGAAACGGCCGCCTCGTAGCTTTGATGGGGACCGGTCCCCCTACCCTGGCGGGTTGTAGTTGAATTAGAGTCTCATTCCGGCGGCGGTATTTGTCGCTTTCTCGGCAGTAAGGTTGGCAAGTGGACGGGTTTAAAGCCAAACGAAATCTCGCGGTCAGCATGATCGCCGCTGCGTTGCTGGCTGGCGCATGTGGCAGCCCGTCCGATGACGGGACGATCCCGCCACTCCCCCCGTTGGACAGCACAACAACGACCACCGAGGCGGGAACGGCGACGACCACAACCGCACCAACCTCGACCACCGAAACATCAGTCATAGAAGCGGGCCTTGACGACGCAGAACGCCCGGAACTCGAAGTCCAAACCGAATGGGACAACGACCGAGGGATAGCCGGCCTTAGCTAAGAAGCTACTGCCACGGCCGCCAGCGAAGATCAACGCATCAAGATCATGGCGTTGCATCACCGCATCCGCACCCTCGGCGCCAGCCAAACGTAGATCAGCAGCTCTATCGGTTTCGTAGCGGGCCCGGTCTGGTGCTGAATTCAGATCTTGTTCGTCGGAAATATCTAGGGAGTGTTGTGCGTACTTCAATGTGCCCGCCGCAGTGTTGGCGATGTTCCATTCACGTAAGGCCGTGAGGCTATCCACCGGTGCGGTGTCGCCCAAACTGTCGATCCAGGCGGCAAAATCGCGTTTGAAGCCATACTTCAGAACGACAGAACAATGCTCATCGTCACCTCGGTAGCTCGGTCGTCGCGAACAGGAGCCTCTCACCAACACGTTATCTTCCCAGCGCTTTGCCACGGCGCTTGGAACGTCGGCGGGATCGATGATGGTTGCTCCGGCTGCCTTTAGGAGCTTTATTGCCGCTTGCATCATTTGTTGCTGATCTGCAGGAATGCCTCCGCTGGATTTGTCGGCGCGGGGCAATGTCATCGGCTCAATAAACCAGGCCCGCGGCACGCCAATGCGCGCACCTTTTAGACCATCGGCATTCAAGAATCGAGTGTAGTCATTCTCTTTAGGTGGCTCACACCGTTGGGTTGCCAGGTCGTTAGGGTCGGGCGCCCTTCCCTCGAGCACACCGAGCATCACCGCCGCATCGGTAACGGTGCGGGTCATGGGCCCGGC
>JAVJHY011614899.1:0-10140 GCA_035593235.1 Phascolosoma agassizii
TGAATCGTGTCACCATCTACAATTTTAGCAATTACTCCCAAGTAACAGTCACCTACATTATTTTTACAATGTATTGGTATTTCTGAGAATTCGGATTGAGATTCATTAAATATTCCAGACGAGTTTGTAATTCCTACAATTACTAATATTACAATTACAATCATCGAGAGGAATCTTTTTCTCATGACAAAATAATATAATTTTTGATTAAAAGAACATTATTGGTATCTGTCTTGGATTTTCAACTCTTGAGAGAATTCTTCAAAGTCCGCAACAATCAGAGTTTTAGCCCTATTTCTCCTAGATGTCTGCTCTGAATTTTCTTTAGGAAGATCAAGGTTGATGTTTAGCATTGTCAATAGTTTGGCAAGATACTCTTATCATTTTTTTAGTTGTTTAGTTTAGGACATTCATGGGCCATCCGTATTATGATGACGTGGAGGCACTTGGCGATATTGTAGATAATTTGTCTGACACTGTCAACAATACCAAAAGACTGCTACTGGATTATGTGGCAAAAGTTGACGTTTCTCTGGATTTTATGATTCCTTATTATTACCTGAGAAGGCAGACAGACATTCCGTTGTTTCAGGATTCTGTATTTGATAACGAACGATGGGCAACATTTGGAAACAAGATCAGTTTTCTGGGGAAAATTCTAAAGCATAGATTTCCGCAATACGATAAGAGAAAAGAGGTCATCTGCACATTAGACGAGATGAGAGAGCTTCGAAACGAGTTTGCGCACACGATGTCACTGGAATTCACTGAAGACGAGGCAAAAAGAGGCGTGTTTTCCCTTCAGAAGCTTGAGGACGGGGAGATTAAAAAAATAGAGCATCCCTTGGGACTCTCGGAGGAACTTCCAAAGAAAATGGATTTTGTCGACAAGGAATTTGAAGAGATTAGAAAAATGATGTCCGAGGACAAGCTAAAGGGTGAATGATGACTGCAATGATTTTTTCATGTAAGCTAAGGATGGTGTTTTTCCAAGAGAATTTCTTACTTGATTTTGGTTAAAAAGATTCCTCAGTCCGATAGGGCACAGAGTCCGCCGTTTGATATTTTCATTGTGAATACACTTACAACGATTTTCTTTTAACATCTAAAAAAAATATTGTCTGTCTGTCTGTTTTGTTGTTGTTTCTTTGAATGTGTCGAAACGATCATTTGCTTTGTCTACATTTTGTAATACAACTCTGTCTTGAAAATTTTTGTTTGATATTGAATGCAGCAAGAGCAACCAGATATAACATCCTACGCAAAAGAAAATTAGAGTTATGGTGACAGGAGGAGGAGAAGGAGATTCTACCAAGGCAGTATATGCAGCCTTGTTTGGAAATTTGGGAATAGCAGTGACCAAGTTCATTGCAGCCGGAATTAGTGGCAGCACATCAATGTGGGCAGAATCATACCATTCCGCATCTGATACGGTAAACCAGATTCTTTTGTTATATGGAATCAAGCTAAGCAAAAGACCTGCAAGTGACCTGCATCAGTTTGGATTCGGCAAGTCGCAGTTTTTCTGGTCCTTTGTCGTAGCCACCATGATATTTGGAATATCTGGACTTCTGTCTTTGGAGCAGGGATTCTCGTCTTTGTTGGGTGATGATCATCACTTTGAAAATCCCATGATAAATTATATCGTGCTGGCAATTGCATTTGCATTTGAGGCCAATGCGCTGAGAATTGCATTGGTTCAGTTCAAAAAGCCAATTGCCGAAAGAGGGCAAAAAGTCAGGCCGTCAACTCTGTTTGCAGAGTTTAAAAACAGCAAGGACACGTCAATTCTGACCGTAGTAGTGGAGGATACCGCAGCCTTGTTGGGAATCGGGGTTGCAGCCATTGGAATATTGCTCACAGACATTACTGGAAATACCGTCTATGACGCGATAAGCTCAATTGTCATAGGTGTACTTTTGATGTCTTTTGCAGTTTTCCTGGCAAAAGAGAACAGGGGACTGCTCATAGGCGAATCGCTTTCGCCTCGGCAATATGATTCCATTGTAGATGCCGTAAATGCCATTGCAGAGGTGCACACGGTAGTGAATATGAAAACAATGCATCTGAGTCCGAAAATTGCAATAGTCGGGATTGAGGTTAATTTGATTGATGGGCTGGATACTGACAGGATAGAAACTGTCACTGACACCATAGAGCATGAAATCATGAAGATCATACCTGAATCAAAAAAGGAATATGTCTTTGTAGAAATCGAGAGAGAATCACAATGAATCTCAACTTTTGTCTTTTAAAAAAATAGATCATATCATCACACGTTGGAAGAAGAAAAAGGGGAAATACCTAAGGATACGATTGATTCCAATCTAAAAACCACCTTTGCAGTATTTGTGATATTCGTTCTAATGGCAGCAGTCGCAGTTGTATTTCTTGGAATCGAGGTACATACTCAACAAGAATCATCACAAGAAAAACAGCAGCAAGGAACAGACATTGAATCACCTACCTCAAAACTTACAGGACTGGTGGAAGATCTGGAAAATCAAGGCTCATCATTTTTGGAAAAGACAAAAACGGCAACGACAGAGGAATCTCAAGAGGAACCACAAGAATCTGAGCTCAATCCCTTCTCTGAGCTGAACTGCAACAAACTGGCAGACATCGCATCATCATTTGAGGACGGATGGGCAGGGCATTGGCAGAATTTAGTGCCAGATGCGAGAGAAATGATGATGATGAAGTAATTGGACGGTAGCCAATATTTTCTATTAAATGATAATTCACATTTTCTTGTATGAGTAATAACAAAAGCAATCATGACAGTCAGAAAGACGACGAATGAGAATCTGGCAGAACTTTCCAATACCATAATATCTACAAAGAAACAAAGTTGGCAAATACGTAAAGATTGTGATTATTAGATAAACACAGATAAATTCAAAAATACTCTTTGTTGTGTATGCCAATAAAAAAATAGATTTGTTTTAATTTCATAGTACAATTAATAGGCAAGAGCAGTTATTAGCAATACGATAATGGGAACTGCAACAGGTATTATTCGCGCATTAAACTCTGGAATCAAGCATCTTGCGATAAAGAGATTTACTCTTCGTTATCCTGAAGAGAAACTAAAATTTGTCGGTGACGGCTATCAGTTTGATCCCTCTACCGGTGTCGGAATTGCTGGATTAAAGGGACGTCATATGTTGTTTCACGATCACTGTACTGGTTGTCAACTATGCTCTATTGCGTGTGAAGGGGTAGCTGAGGCAATTGCAATGGTGAAAGTTCCAGAAGAACAAAAGCAAAATAAGAAATCTATCATGCCACAAATCGATTATGGAAAATGTGTCTTCTGTGGTCTTTGTGTTGACGCATGTCCGTTTTACGCACTTTACATGACTAATGACTATGAATTGTCTTCCTTTTCCAAAGAGGGTTTGATTTACACTCCTGCTCAATTACAGGTAAAACCATACGTTGCACAAGACAGTGAAATTCAAATTTCTGACAGAGGTGCAACTCATGGCTGATGCTTATTGTTTTTCTTTACTTTTTAATGGATCAATAACCGACTTGCAGCATTCATCTAATAATTCTGCATAGCGTTTTGTATCATATTTTTTTCTTGTAATGTTTTTGCATTCGTCATTATTTTCTTTTGCAAGCTGTATGGGAATGACTCTCTTTGATTTCTTTCTTCCATAGTAGTCATTTATGATATATCGTATCTTTTGTCCTTGTACAATCTCTTGTCCTCCTTCCCATTTTAGCTGGTTTACTGTATCAGCCTGTATTGTATTGCTCGTATAAGTTCCAGTTGATCTCGTTATTTTATTGGTGAATACCAATTCGTCAAGAGGTACCTCATACCCAAATAATTCATTTTTATGCTTGTTTTGGATTAATTTTGCCTCAGATATGGCCATTTTTAGCTCAGAAATGGTATTGCAAGATGAGAATAACTCCAATATCTCCAATTGACATTTTTTGAAGAATCGAGGTGTGCCTCGTCTTCTTGATTCTATCCCTCTTATCTTGATAGAACCATCTGTCTTTGCACCATAGTATCTGTTTGGAACCGGAATGATATCATTTTGCTTTGATGGCAAAAACACAATCCAGTTGTAAATGTCAAGTGACATGTCAAAGCCTGTCTCTTGTTCTATCTGTTTTCGTATTTTTTGATATTCCTTTTTCGTTGCATTCTTTTTGTATATCCATAATGAATCAACTATTCCATGTATTACTTTAAAATTATTTTTTTCTGCAATATTGATTGATTGTAACAATATCTGACGAGCAAACGCGCATACTGCCATGTGCGCATCTATTTTACCAAATTTTGCATTGTTGAATCCCAAATATCCAAATGATGTGACCAGAATCCATTTCAGTGCGGCCTTTCTTGCCTTGTATGTCTCTAGTTGTTTTTTCTTTTTTGAAGTCTTTGCTTTGTTGTTATCATTAATTAATTCCGTATATCTTTGTCTTTTTTCTAGCAAAATACTAATTGACTGTGGCACGATTCCTTCTCTTTCGCAGATGTGATAATCCAGTTCTGGAACTATTCCAGTTGAATTCGTATCATTGTTACAACAACATTCACAATTAATTGTCTCAGCTGAGACATTCTTTTTTAGCATAATACTTCCAAATAGTGATGCAAAATCAAGTTCAGCTACATTTTCATACAGTCCAATTTTTGGCTCTAGAGTTAAACCGCCCCTGTCACCAATTAGCAAATCCATTCTTGACTTGAACTGTTCTGCTACAATTGGCTTCCAAGGAATCAGCAGCCCTCTTTTTGTTGCATTGTAAAACTGTATAGAACTCATGCATTTTCCAATTGATGCACGAGATGCAGTCTGTAATGGCAGACGACATGTCCTTGCTATCTCAAAGAGACCTTGCTCGTTTTCGTGTGTCTGTTCATGCTCATAAAAAAAGCAGTTTGATGTGTCAATGTGAATTCTACCTAATAATTTGATAGAAGTAGGTTTGTAGTATATTTGACCATATGCAAAAAACGAGGTTCCCTTTCTTTTTGGGCTCAAAACAGGCACATCTTTCTCTAGTCCAAGCACCAGTTTTTCTGAAATATTGTTGATTTGTGCCCTGTGTGCCAGATACGGCAGATCCCAAGAATCTCCTCTTTGTGTAATGATTAGATCAGGGTCCATCATTTTGATTGTCTTGATTGATTCAAGAATTGTCTTCTTTTCAGAATTTTGTTTTATTGTTATGTCCTCATTGATTTGAATTGATTCTATTTTATCTGAGAACTGTGGTAACCTCTTTTGTTGGTTATCTGGTTTTACAGTATTTACTTGTAGTATGACTCTAGAGAATTCAGGTAAATCATAATCTGTGTCATGTATGTCATCAAGTGCAATCCACTTGTTATCTTTGTTGTTGACGATATCTATCTTGTATTTTCCTAGTACAAGCAAGTCATTCTCATAAAGATAGATTTGTTCAGGTGGAACATCCACATTGTATAATAGATACACACCATATGGCTCTGAGCATTCAATCTTTTTTGCAACTGTAACAAGTTTTGATGAATTCTCTATCGTAATCTTTAGGATTTGCGATTTTGCTAAATCCGATACTTTTTCAAAACGTTTTACCCACGAGATATTTTTGATAAATGGCTTTATCATGGTGTTTGATAGTATTCTTTCTAGCTTTGTCTTGTTATCTGATGCGACATAAAGTGATGGACTATAATCTTTTTCTATCCTGTGATCTTTTCCATGCATATCTTTTATCCAAAGTATTATCTTGTTGCGTATACAGTATACATCAAAGAGCCATCCTATGATGACTTCTTTACGAGAATCATCACTAATCATTGCTTCGTGTCTTCTCTTGTAATAGTAGAAATTCTATCATCTTTTGTTGTGCCAACACCAATGACATCAGCAAGGATTCTGTGGAGTAATTCTCACCCTTGATGTTAATTGCATTAATGTATTTGTAACAATCCCGTATCATCTTTTCAAAGAGTATTCTGTCATCTTTTCTTAGCGTGTCACCAAAGGACTTCCATGATTCAATCTCCTTTGCAAGCAGGTCATCATGTGGAAATAGGCTCAATTTTGTAGAGTTTCTCCTCTTTTTTGCAGTATTTGAGAGAGTTGCTTGTAGTGATGGAATACTATGGACATCAACAACGGTTCAATTACAATTGGTTTGTGTGACATCATTCCCGATGATATGTACAGTTTTGTAAAAGAGAGCATGTCATCAAAATTCTTTTTGTCTTGTCTTGGCAGCTTTGATCTAAAGTCTTTCCATCTCTTTTCTTCATGTGACAAAGCAATACGAAATGACGGAAATAGTTCGACCCATTATTGTTTAATCTCCTTAATTGATATTCTCACCACTATTGTTATCAGCAAATGTAATTGTCTCTACAGTTTCCAAATCTTTTTTGTCTAGTGTAATCTGCTGTTGCAGATTTGTATCATTTTTACTGTTGCCACTTGTAATGTGTATTGACAACGTGTTTCCATGTTCAGGTTTTATGTAAATTGTTTTTGAGAATAATTTACTCAATATTTTCTCATACTGGTAAGATACCATTGCATTTGCTCTTCTTTTATGTTCCAATGAAACAATTACCAGACATTCCTTTTTGATCTGCTGTAGTGACAAAACCATTTGTTTTATGATCAGTTTCATCTCTTTTTCATCCAAGTATGAAGAATTCTTGTCAGTAAAAAAATACAATAAATCTGAAATTATCACTATTTTAGAATTGTATTGACGTATTGCTTGCATAAGTTCGTTTGTTATTAGATTTGCAAGCTGATATACTGTAAATACACGCGATGATATGATGTTTTGCAGTACTTTGTTTGCATTCATACCATATAGTTTTGCAAAACTAGTACATTGGTAGATATCAGAGCTGTTTGCACCATCAATTACTAATACCGATGATGCACCAAACCCACCGTATCTTGCAGGCATTTGTGCCCTGACACAAAGTCTTTCAATTATCTTCTGTGTGTGAACTCCTGAAATGCAGATTATTTGATTAGTCGAGAGAAAATGTAATTTTGAATCAATCTTTGGTATGCCAAGTGTGAGTTTTGGAATAGATGAGGCCCTCTGAAATACAGTTTTTTGAGGTTTGAATTGATTAGATATTGCAGTCGATGATGATATTTGTGGCTGAATCTTGGGTCTTTTTTGCAGTGTATTCAGTAATGGCATATCACAATACGGGCACGGTTCTGCAACATCAGAGTCATGAAAGTTTAGATCGTTGTCTGATTCTTTGAGGATATTGTTACAATTTTGACAATAGTATTGCAGTACGGTGTGCTTCATTTTGTTTTATGGATTTTTCAGATTAATAGATCAAGGTAATCATATGATAACCTGAAAACAGATCGCACGGTCATCAAAACTCCATTAGTCTTTGTTGTGAGAATTGCTTATTACATATCCATATTGCAGCTAGTCATCTTGAATAAAATTCACACAGTTGCAGGACTGTTGGTCTTTTTGTGTATGATGGGGATTCCTGCTATTCAATTCTCTTATGGTGAAAATGCGGATATCCAATCTCAAAAAAATCAATGGTATCCCGGAATTAATCTAAGTGATGGGGATTACTTCAAGTATGATTTTTGTCACGTTGATTATTTTGAATGCAAGCCTGTCACAATCGAGCTTATTGTTGCAGATCAAACCTATGACTATTGGGATATGCAAGTAACCATAACAGAATCAGATTCTGAAATTAAAGGAAATGCAAAACTTTTCAAAGATCAAATGAGTTTTGTAGCATCTGATTCTGCAGTAGATAAATTCTCATCTATATTGGATAGATCTTTTGTCTGGTTGAATAATTTCACCAATGTTAATGATCCAAAAAAAGTTGCAATGGATGAAGACTGGGGTAAAATAGGAAATATTGGAGGAGAGAGACTAGAGGTAATCAGTGATAATGAATCATCATCAATAAACTCAAAGGTTGTGGATGCTAGTATTCTTGGTTGGTCTGTAGGGGGTAAAACCAGCAAAATTTGGATTGTCAATGATTTTCCATTTCCAGTTCAGGCAGAGACTTTTGTTCATGTTGGGAAATTGCCGATAGACTACAAATTTCAATTAATTGAATATCAAAGTAACGCCAAAAAAATGAATCATGTGGTTTTGTCTCCGTTAAAACATCTCAAGACGGGAATGGTGGATTCTCCTCAAGACATCATTTGCAGGGAAGATCTGATGCTTGTTTTACGAGACAATGGAAAACTGGCATGTGTTAAAGAAAGTACTGCTGAAAGATTTGGTTGGAATGTAGCAGAAGCAACAATGCAATCAAAATTAAAACAAGAAACAAGTGTCATGGCAAAACCCATTACTAACAACAATGAGAAATATAATCTTGCAAATCCCCTTTCAAATCTTACCCAAAAAGAAATTGCAAATAAAATTGCGGCCGTTTTTGATGATGAACTTGATGATGAGAAAAACCATTCAGATGATGCAGCTAAATTCATCACAAAAAAAGGAAGAATATCTTTTGATGTTATGGGGGGAACGTTTCAAAACAGACACATATCATATACCATTAATGAACAAATACACATCAATCCACAAGATAATTCTCCAGAAATAATTTATTCCATACTGGATGAATTGGGATACAATATTGATGAGAAAAATACAACAAAATGGAATAACAAGAGTTATGGCAAGACCAACTATTTTCTTGCTCAAAGTGTAAATGATACTGGCATAAGAAACAACAAAATCACATTTATTTTCGGCGGAGATCACACTACACTCCATCTTGGTAATTGGCACAACAATCTGTCTGAATTGAAAACGCCGTATACAATAGAGCATGTAAAAGAAACAATGTATCAGTATGCGATATCAGAATCAGGCACTCAAGATCTGCAACAAGTCAAAAAATGTAACCTGGAGCCAGAATATCCAGAAAATATAGCATTGCAAATAATAGATAATTATATCATGTATGTTGCAGATGTTGGAAATTACTCTTCTTCTCTAGAACCTAATGGTGACAATGCAACTTCCATACCAATTCCCTGGATGGAGGTAATGATGGGTATTGGCAATGACAAGATATTGAATGGCAGATTAACTATCCTATAGAAGGATGACTAACAATAATGGCGGGATAATGATAGAAATTTTAAAAGAAAATAAACTCACAAAATAAAATGTGCTTCTTCTTATCGCGATATAAAAACAAGTATTGTTTTTTTCCTGTTACCATTGGTTTCAATGGGTATTTTTTCTGCTTTTATGTAATTGATTATACTGTTACATGAAAATAAGATGTGAACATTGTTCTGCAATGAATGACATTACATTTGATGGTTTAATTTTTGAGAGTAAAGATGAAGAAACTTTTGTAACGTATCTTAGTTTAGAGATGTCGCAAAAGGAGAAAGAGCAATGAATGTAAAGTGTCCTTGTTGTAGCCATAAATTCCCAGTTACAGAAGATGATGTTTTGCTAGACTATGATGCTGATTACAATAATTCTGAAATTTATGTATGGGAAAATTTACCTCTGCTAAAATCAAAATTTCAAATAGTTCCTGATAATCTAGAAAAGAACTGATAATATTCAATTATGGGATGTTGTTTCTTGCCTTTTAAAAAAACAAAACATAATCCAAAGTGAAATCAAGAGCAATTCTCATGTCCATTTTATTCATCTTGGGAACGTTTGTCGTCCCGTTAAACACCTATAATTCCTACGGTGACGGAATACTACTGTATACAGTCACCGAAACTGCGGGTTCCGGTCCAGTAAACACGGAGAACCTGACCAAGGACCTGTGCTTTGTGCATGTGAAAATTGACGTGTATTCTGCACATCATGGGGCATTCCACAGAAACAATCCGGACAGCACGTTTTATCCCGCAGATGCATTTGACTATGAAATAAGCACGTGGAAGGAAGGCTGCAATCCATCTTACTGGCAGCCATGTCCCATGCAGTCCACTCCAAATAATTCCGCACCAAACGGTCCCAACTGCATCAAAGATGTGAACTTTGGCGGCTCTGATGATTCGGGTACTGCCGTGATTGATTCAACATATGCAGCAGGAGTAATCTCCGTATCAAAGCAGGCCATGGCAGAACAGTGGGTCTGCACCAAGGGTGCAAGCGGATGGA
>JAVJHY011615009.1:0-10136 GCA_035593235.1 Phascolosoma agassizii
CCTCTGCATCTAGAGCTGCTGTAATGGTTTCTAGTGCTTCTGTAGTCTTGCCTTCCGCATCGTACATCCTTCCCAATTCAATTCCTATCCATGTAATTAGAATATTTCTCAAATCAAAAGGAACATTAAAGGAGTATATGTTCCTTTTGAATTCGAAGAACTAGTCATGTACCCCAGTTAAATTATGAATTCAAGAATACTACTGCTAACGACAGTAGGTATCTGAAGTGAGAATTAGATGGCCGGATGTGCAGATGCCAGATTCAAATTGAAACATCCACTTGGCGTCCACAGTGCCATCATTGCCAACGTCAATTTCTTTGGAAAAAAGCTCGCCTGCGGCATTGTAAGTGTAATTTTCTACAATGTTAGCGATACCATTTAAATCCGAATCAATTTCAATACCAGTTCTTTGACCCGCTTCATTGTATTTAACCTCTGCTGTTTCATTTATGGATGTGTCAAAATCAGTATCATACGTAATAGAGGCCAACCTATCTTGCGTATCATAAAAATAGTGTTCTATTGTATCGATTACCCCATCATTACCTAGATCTTTGGATTGAGAATCTACTTTTCCCATATCGTCATATTCGTAGGAACGGATGTAGTCTATGACGCCATCTATGCCGTGATCGCTTGAATTGCTGATCAGCTTTCCATCATTATCGTAACCAAATAGAAAACGTACAGTTGCAACGGGATTTCCATCAGAAAACTCGTCTTCTTCAAGCGCCCGACCGGTTGCATCGTATCGGTAAACAACTCGAAAGTTAATTATTCCGTCATTATTAGAATCGATATTAATTTCGGAAACCCGTCGATTAAGCGCGGTGGTGCGTTCAGATTCTTCCGTGATATTTTCGTTTGAATCCGAACTGCAGCTTGACAACAGCGTGGCTATGATTATCGCGATGAATTTAAACGACACTACTTTCTCTAGAAATATGGACATTGGATTCCTTTGACTTCTGTCTTGGTCTTTTTTACTGCCTTTGACGGCAATTAACGAGCCAGGTTGTCCTAATCAACGCGTATTAATTATCAACTCGCATTATAATGCTGCCAGCTAATCATTCCTTTCCGGTGTACTTCCCAACTCCGATTCACTCACTGAGCTGTTTAAGCCCAAAAATGGGCGTAAAGGTTATTTCGATCTCTCGCTAATCAATTCTGCCATGATCGAAATCGCGATCTCTGCGGACGTCCGACTTCCAATCGACAATCCTATCGGACCATGCAATCGATTGATCTCAGCTGCGCTTAAACCGATGGCGGCAAGCCGCTTTTGTCGTAACGCATAGTTTTTGCGAGAGCCCAGTGCACCGACATAAAAGCAGTGGGCAGGTAACGCCTCCATAAGCGCCATGTCGTCAAGATTTGGGTCATGCGTCAGCGCGAGGACGGCAGTTCGGCTGTCGAGTGCATGTTGCAGTACGGCATCATCGGGCAGGTCTGATACCAGCGTAGTACCTTCGACATCCCAGGCCGAACGAAATTCGGGGCGCGGTTCGCACACCATCACTTCGTAGTCCAGTGCCAACGCAAATTCGGCGGTGTAACGCGAAAGCTGCCCTGCTCCGATTAGCAGCAAGCGCCACGAAGGACCAAAAACACGGGTGAGAGTTTGCCCGTCGTAGCAAAAGCTGTCCTCGGCGGTGGCGATATCCAGGGTGCTACCCTCCTGACCAAGGCGAATCGTTCTCTTGAGTCGCTGACGTCGACTCAGTCGATCCAGAATATCCTGAATAGGTCTGACATTTGTCAGTGTTTCAAATACAAGCTCAAGCTGCCCGCCGCAGGCCAGTCCGTATTTGCGTGCAGCGTCGTCATCAATCGTGTGGGAAAACGCGTGGTTGGTGGGTTGGCCTCTGAACGATTCGGATAACTGCTTTTCTACGCAGCCCCCGGAAACGCTGCCAACTAGTACGCCGTCATTGCGCACCGCGGCCAGCGACCCGACGGGTCTTGGTGAAGATCCCCAGGTGCGCACAACGGTTACCAGCTCAACGGTATGGTGTTGAGTCAGCCATTGCACACATTGTGAGAGTACTTCTTGTTCGCTGGTTTGAATACTCATAGCAATTGGTTGAGTTGCTCGGCGGAATCGTAGTCGATCAGGGAGCCATCATCATCAATGTTGACCTCCAGAATTTTATCCGGAAGTTGATCAAATAGCACTCTGGCACCCTGATCGCCTGTCAACGTTAAGACTGCCGGGAAACTGCCACGGCCGAGAAGTACCGGATTGCCGCGCTGCAGGCCTTTTTTTGGTACGATAAAAAAGTGATCTCGGTGCATTGCGAAAACGCTGATTAGTGTTTTGATGGTGTCAGATTTGACATGCGGCATGTCTGCCAGGCAGACAATGACGCCGTCTACATTGCCGATATTGTTAATGCCGGTGATCAGAGAACTGGCCATTCCCGATTGATAGTCAGGGTTATATGTACTCTGAACCCCCAATCGGCTCGTCACCGCTGTCACCTGGTCATGTTCATAGCCAGTAACAATGCAGATGCTGTCTACATCACTCTCTTTCAGCGTCTGGATGACATGATTCAGCAGTGGCCTGCCCTCATAGTTAAACAGCACCTTGTTTATCTCTCCGGCGCGTGTCGATGTTCCTGCTGCCAGAACCAATGCGCCAATGACCGGCTTCATTGTTTATTACAGTGCACTAGCACTACTTGTATCGAACTCAATTTCATACCCGGTAAACTTGCGCAGATTGATAACCCCAGAGTCAAAGATCAGGTACTGCCCTTTAATCCCTTTTAGTATTCCACTGACAACGGGTGACTTGTCGAAATTGAAAGACATAACCTTGGTTGGGTGCCAGGTGACCGGGTAGCTGATATCTGTGACAGTTTGCTGTGGCAAAATCCGGATCGATTCCTCGCCATGTGTTGCCTTGAGTTCATCAATTTTTACTGTAACTAACGGCAATAACGCGTCCCATTCGGCCAAAAGGTTTAATTCAGGTACATCGCCTTTCAACATTTTCTGCCAGCTGGTGCGATCGCTTACGAATTGCCTTAGCGCAGCTTCCACCAATCCTGCAAGACGCCGGGTAGACACGGCGATGACCGGTACGCCCTGCACGGCACCTTGATCCATCCACCGCGTGGCGATGATTTTTTCGCGTGTGATACCCACTTTGAGGCCGGATGAATTGGCCAGATAAACGGTATGATCCTGCATGCAGTAGCTTTGTCCCCACTCAGGATCACGACAGGTTCCTTCGTGAAAATGGCACTTCTCGGGGCTCATCACGCACTGATCGGTAGAGGCGAGTTTACGAAAGCAGGGATAGCAATGACCTTGGCTAAAACTTTTTTTCGTCACGCGCTGACAGCTGACACAAACTATCCTGCCTGTGTGCGCCAGGGTTATTTCTTCTCCCAGTAACGGGTTGAGGTCTATTCGTTGATTATCGAGCTTGAGGAAATAGCTGACGGGATTATCCAGCTCCGTCTGCATCTTTCTTAGCTGACCGGTGATTGCGGGCACGAAATCTCCATGGATGTTTTTTGGGGTTGACCATTATCAATGGTGACGTACTGGAGACAGTTTACGGTAAACTTTATGCTTTCACGTCATTTTGAGGCACATTCATGTCTGAGTCAGTCAATCTCACACTCGATCAGGTACTGACCCTTGCGCAGACGGCGTTGAGCACACAGGGTTTTTCCGTCCCACAGGCCCAGGCTATTGCTGAGACAATTACAAAGGCCGAACGCGATGAATGCAAATCTCACGGCCTTTTTCGCATCCCTTTTTATATCAATGCGCTCAAAAACCCTACGACTGATGCAGCGGCGACGCCCCGCGTTTCAACGACTACATCCTCAATTGTCCATGTCGATGCACGCAACGGATTTTGTCCTTTGGCATTAAAAACAGGTATGGATCCGTTGATTCAAAAAACGCGTGATCGTGGGATCGCTGCTTTGGCTATTCACAATACCTATAACATTGCCGCGCTCTGGCCAGAAGTTGAAGCACTGGCGAGTGAAGGCCTGGTGGCATTTGCGTTTACTGCAGCGAATGCTTTTGTTGCCCCCGCTGGTGGCATTGAGCCACTTTTTGGCACTAACCCGATGGCGTTTGCCTGGCCGCGCGACGGGCACCCTCCACTGGTATTTGATCAGGCATCTTCGGCGACTGCCAGAGGTGAAATACAGTTGCACCTGCGAGACGGCAAGGCGATACCAGAAGGATGGGCGATTGACGCGGATGGAAAGCCGACGACCGATCCGGCGGCTGCGCTCGCCGGTGCCCAGTTACCCTTCGGAGGTCATAAGGGTTCATCTCTGGCGTTAATGATAGAGCTGCTTGCTGGCGCCCTGATTGGTGATTTATTCAGTTACGAATCGAGCGAAAACGATACTCACAAGATAGGTGCGCCTTTCGGCGGTGAGTTCCTGATGGCCATAGATCCTAAACATGCGGTTCCCGATGGTGACACATCAAGGCAAGCTATGCGTGCGGAAAAGTTGTTTGAAAAAATTCTCTCACAAGAAGGTACGCGCCTTCCTTCCGACCGACGTTTCAGGGCAAGACTGCGCACCCAAGATACCGGAATTGATATTCCCCGGTCGTTGATGGATACCATTAGTGGCTACATTGCGAAGCGGCAGAATTAAACCGCGCAGATGTCATCAACATTGCTTTTATCAGCCTAGCTAATTTAAGGCTGGCTTTTTCTCGAGCAGCGATAGTATGTGCCGGGTAAACTCTCTGCCAACATCCTGGTAAAGATTGAACGTGAGACAGCCAAGCGCCTCAAGTTCTTCCTTCTCATCGGCGAACTTCGTTGCCACGGCCAATGTATTACAGTAGCCAAGCTCGCGAGCCAGTTTCACAACGGCCAGGTGTTCGTTGTGATTGCTCAAACTCAGCAATATCAGCTTGGTTTTTGCGAGGCTAGTACGTTCCCAGAAGTCCCGATCTGAGGCGTCACCGTGCACGCAACGATAGCCCTCGTCACTCAATTGCTGCGTTCGGAGATAGTTTTCTTCAATACCCGCTATGTTGATATACCCTGCTTCCACCAGGGCCGCATAGGCTCCGCGGCCGACTCGGCCCATTCCCAGCACAATGGTATCTGCGCCACCTAGAGAATCTATGGCTTCCTCAGGGAGATGGTGGGTTTTTTCCAGCTTAGTCAGTTTCATCTGGAAACGTCGAAACCAGGGATGCACCAGGTGGTTGACCGGGGTTGCCAGCCCAAACTATAAGGCCATGGCCAATGCAAGCGTAGTAACCCATTCGGCATTCAATATGCCAGCTTCTCTGGCTGCTGCAGCTACAATCAGGCCAAATTCGCTGTAATTAAACAATGATGCTCCAACAAGCGTGCTGGTTCTGGCGCGTAATCCAAATTTTACCAGTATGCTGAAATAGATGATTGGTCTTAGCAGAACCAGCACGGCAAGCACAAATGCAACGAACACAATGGGTATCGACGGAATACCGTAGTACCCGACTTGCAGTATGAAAGCTACAAGCAATAGATCTTTTAGATCGTAAAGTCGTTTGTAGAGTTCTTTTGCCTTGTCCGCCTGAGTGGCAGCTATCAGCATACCTGCTGTCAATGCACCGAGGCCTGCCTTGAGGTGAAGTGTTTCAAACAACTCCGCAACACCAAAAGCAATGGTTACACCGCACAATAACAGTAGCTCTCCGTGCCCTGCTTTTAGCAACAAATACCGTAGTGGCTGTCGTAGCAACGGGAGCGCAAATAGCAACAATGCCCAAAGCGACGGATAGACACCGGATGACAATACGAGATAGATCACCGCCATGATGTCCTGAATGACCAGAATGCCAATGGCGATAGAGGCATAGAACGAAGCGCTCTCACCGCGATCTTCGAATGTTTTGACAGCGAAAACCGTGCTGGAGAACGACAGAGCGAATGCCAGCGTCCAGGCTGAGCCTGTATGCTCAAAGGCCAAAGGCGCGTAGATCAGCCCAATGATTAATATGACGGCAGCCGTTAATGGCACGGCAATGAGCATGTGCGCCAGCGCCGTGCACCAAACGTAGCGTGGCGTCAATGCGCGCCAATCCAGCTTAAGCCCGATCAAGAACAGTAGCAGTATTATGCCGGCTTTAACGATAGGCGTCAGCGCATCGCCAGTACCGAGGTGGAGCCACGATGCAATGAAACCTGCCAGCAGGTAGGCTGGTAGCGGTGGGTATCCTATTTGTTTAATGAGTAAGCCGATTGCAACCGCTATAACCAAAACAAGGGGTTCCATCGAGTTACAGGGTACCTATCGTCTTTTGCGCCCGGTGCGCCAAGAACAGCATGAGGCAGATGGATGCAATGAATCCAACCCCGTATACCGCCCACTGTTCGGGAGATTTGGGTGTTGCAGTGGACTTTAGCGTCAGCAGATCAGCGGCGATAGACCCAAGGTAGACATTAAAGAGCGTTATTGGCCACAGGCCAATAAAAGTGCCTACAAGATAGGTGCGTACTGACACCGGTGTTAAGCCCAGGGCAAAATTAGATAATTTAAATGGGAAAAACGGAATCGATCTAAGCAAGGCAATCCAGCGCCAGTCCTGAAATTCAGGCGCAGCCACAATTTTTTTTACCAGCTTTTGGTGTTCAACAGCGTGCAGTAGTTTGCTCCCCTTTACCTGCCTTGCCAGCAACAGGGCGATTGTCGCCCCCAGTGTTTCAGCAGTGATCACCAGTAAGGATCCTTGAACTACGCCGAACAGGAAGCCTGCACCCATCGTAAACACAATGCCCGGAAATAGAAACACGACACCAATCGCAATCACAGTCGCAAATATGAGTTGCCCACGGATACCCGCTTTGTGAACCCAGGTGAGGAACTCTATTGCACTGCTTTCCAGACCCAGTAACCGGAGGCCGATAAGAGACAGGCCAACGAAAATCGTTGCGCCTAACACAATGAGGCCGATGTTGATTGTCGGACTTGATTGCACGCGTTGTCCTTACTCTAGTGCATGTATCAGCGCGCTTTACGCCGGTTGGTCAAATACTACTCGGTACGTCTGATGATTGGAATGTGAGTGGCAGTGCAGTGGCGGGTTTAGACAACGAATGACGGAATTTTCTTTCTCACTGGAAACGGTGCCCGTGCAACGACCCCGGACACCGTCAGCGCAATCAGCAGAGATGCGTCAGGCTTTTGCATTCCAGGCGCTGCACCAGGCGTCTTTGCCAACCTGTGAGCCCTGAAACAGTGGGCACGGGCCGCCAGCGTCGCCTTCCTTACCGGTGTACAACGCGCAGTTAGCGCAGGTCTGTCCGTCTTTGGTTGACGCGGCGGCATACTGGAGCGCCACCGCCTGCTCTGATGCCGGGTCGACCAGAGGCATATCTGCAGCACTTGCAGATCCTGCTTTTAGTAATGTGGCTACAGGCACTATTGCCGTAGCGCCAGCCATGGCCATAAATTTCCTTCGATTGGTATCAGTCACTATATTCTCCGATTTTCTCGTAATTTAAAAAATGTCGCTGTGACATTTTAGGTTGGTAAATCAGTCAGAGCCAGTGAGCCCTGAGTTGTATTTTCCGGGTTGTATTTTCCGGGTTCATTTTTCAAGTGTTCTTATTCCCTGTGTTTATTTTCAGGGGTTGACCTTTCCACGGTATGAAAGCCGGTACCGTTTTCTGGTACTGACGATAGGCTTCACCATAGTCGTCGACCAGTTTTTTCTCTTCAAATCGCTGCCCAATGATTAAATACAGCGAGCCCCAAAGAGCCGTCATCAGACCAAACTGACCAGTTGCGTTACCCCACAGAATCATAAACATGCCCGTGTACAAGGGGTGTCGGATAAAGCTGTTCAGCCCATCGGTATTCGATGCTTCTACGGGTAAATCGGTACGACCAGTTTTTCCTTTTTTCCACTGTGTGAATCCTGCAAACAAACTCATGTCGTACTGCCGTAGCGCCATCACCGTAATCAACACACCGCCAACACTGAGAAGTATCTGGGCCAGCCTCTGCAAGCCTTCGATCTGAAATGCTCCAGCGTCGCGATACAGGTAATAACCGACAATGATCACTAGGGTGATATGCAAAGTCGCCACCAAATTGTAGATCAGGCGATAACGATAACCCAACCACGGATCCAGTGCCAATTTTACACGCCTTGTTGTCAATATCGAATGCGCCAGGCCGAAGGAGAGCCAAAACAGCGCATAGAGGACATTAGCCGTCATTGAGTTGTGGAGTCTCCAATATAATCTTCGCCGAATTTGTCGTTTAAATCTGCGTACCAAACACTGATTTCGCCAAAATCATTCAGTGTTTTGCCAGCTGGCAACGTTAACCTGAAACGATCATTGCTGTATAGAGTGCCGTCTATTCGTGGGGCTTGAAACAGAAATCTGGAATACTTTCGGGCACAAGGCTTGGCAGATGGGATAGGTTGTGACAGCACTAAAAGAACTCCTTTTTAATTTTTACCGCACGCTATTCATCGGTACGGCAACAGATTACAGGGATGGTGCTACGAGTTCCCCGTTTTCAAGCTCTAGTACCGTAGCACAGAGCATCTCGGCATCCTCCGGGTTATGAGTAACCAGTAATGTACAAAGCCCTGCCTCTGAACAAACCGCTTGTGTCAGCATCAGCATTTTTTCACGATTTTCCTGATCCAGTGCACTGAATGGTTCGTCCAACAGCAATATGGGTCTGCGGCGAATGAGGCATCTGGCCAATCCAACCCGCTGTTGCTCTCCACCTGACAGACTCAGAGGCTGCCGGTGCTCGAAACCTGGCAGGCCGACGCTGGTCAGTACTGCACTTACAGCCTCCCAGTCCGCGGACCTCAGCTTGAGTCCGGGGTTCAGTCCCAGAGCCACGTTTTTCGCAACCGTGAGGTGATCGAACAGATTGTCCTGCTGGAAGAGGCTGGTGACCGGTCGCTGGTCGGAGGGTAACTCTGCGATTGATTTCTGATCCCACAGGATACGGCCGCTGGTCAGTGGCAGAAAACCTGCGACCAGGTTAAGCAACGTGCTTTTGCCGGAGCCACTTTCGCCGAGAATGGCAATGATCTCTCCTGGCCTTGCCGTCAGTGAAAATCGAAAGGTTTGCTCGCCGAGTACCACAGTTGCCTGGTCAAGTTCGAGCATGTGATCCCCCTACTCCCCGATCCAGTAGCCAGAAAATGGCAACACAGATGATCAGCAGCAGCATCGCGGTCGCCGCTGCATCGTACATACGATAGCTGCCCATTCGTTGATAGAGTAAAAGAGGCAACGTGGTTACTCGTTCGGATCCAAACAGGGCTATAACGGTCAGGTCGCCGGCAGACAGTGTGGATGCCAGGGCCAGCGAAAGTCCGATGGGTTTGCGCAGAGTCGGCCACTCGATGTGTCGCATGCGATCCAGGCCACGAATGCCAAGCGCCAAGCAAAGGCGATCGTGCTTGATCAGATCATGATGCATGGGGACGGACAATATACGTAGAACAAAGGGTAAACCCATCATTGCATTGATAAGTATCACCAGCACCAGCGTCAATGAAAAAACGTCTGCGAATGGCCTCAGCAGAAGAAACAGTCCAGTGCCCAGTACTACGGGGGGAATCACCAGTATGGTTAGCCCTGCGCTCTCGAGTAGTTTGCCACCGTTATCGAGTTTGAGTCGTATACGCAGATGTCGACTGGTTGATAACAGTAGATATCCGAGTATCACAGAAACAATTCCAGAGCATAAACCCACCAGTAAAGTATTAATGGTTGCACTCAGGGTTTGTGCAGATAAAAGCACTCGTGTGGTGGCCGGGTTTATCGCGGAGACACATAACGCGATCATGGGTGTCAGAGTAAACATGAACGCCAGAGCGATAATAATCGGGTCGGCAACGCGCAGCAAGCGCCCCGGCGTTGTAAAGCGCTGAACCGGCATCGGTTTGCTTAGGCTCATCATGGACAGTGAAGAACCTTTGGTCACCAGTACCATCAACGAGACACAGATAACAAACTGTATGACCGCAAGATTGACAGCGAGTTGTATGTCAAAGTCGAACCGCAGCGCCTGATAGATTGCGACCTCTATGGTGGTGGCTTTCGGTCCTCCTCCCAAGGTCATGACAATGGCAAAGCTTGTAAAACATAAACTGAATATCAG
>JAVJHY011615120.1:0-10136 GCA_035593235.1 Phascolosoma agassizii
AGCTGCGATCGCATTTGCACCGGCGATACTCATGCCGGCTTGTGTCATTTTCTTGATAAAACCGCGACGCGAAATACCGTTGTCGACCAGTAACTTGTTCAGATCAAACATGTCGCCCCCTGCGTCCCTTTGTTTGCATCGCTTCATTTGAGCATAGCAGCATCCACATGGCATGCTGCTAGCGCGACTACTAATGCGTAACACCTGAAATATGAGCAATTACCGAGCAAGAAACATCGCCATCCTTGGCACGGGCGACATGGGCAGTGCCGTGGCTGCCAGTCTCAACACCAGCGGCATGCATGTGCTGACTTGCCTCGCCGGGCGCACAGATCGCTCCCGCGCTCTTGCCGAAGCAGCGAATTGCGAGAATTACGATACGCTGCAGCAACTTGTCTCGCACGCCGATATCTTGTTGTCGATAATTCCGCCTGCCGCAGCCGTCGGCTTTGCCCAGGAAATCTGTCCGCTGATTGAGGCAACTTCGAGCGATACCCTGTTCGTGGATTGCAATGCCGTTTCTCCCACGACCGCCGCCAAGATCGCAGGGATATCCCAGCACCATAGTGTGCGTTTCCAGGACGCAGGAATAGTCGGCGCCGCACCACGACAAGGCCGACCGCCTATTCGCCTCTACACTAGCGGACCACATATAGACGACATGCAGCAGCTCGCTACCGACCTGATTGAGGTCAAATCACTCGGCCCTGATGTTGGCCGTGCCTCGGCGATCAAAATGACCTATGCCGCACTCACAAAAGGAACCCACGCACTCAGAGCCGTGGCCATGCTGCTTGGCGAGCAACTCGGTGTTGGCGAGGAAGTGCGTGCCGAGTGGCAATACAGTCTTCCGGACGTCTACGCCGCTACGCGCAAGCGTTTGCCGATTCTTGCCGCGGATTCGGCTCGCTGGACAGGCGAAATGCGGGAGATAGCCCAGACCTGCGAAGCCGCAGGGCTACCGAGGTCCTTTCACGACGGCGCCGAGTGGCTGTACACGTTTCTCGCACAGACCGAGCTGGCAGAAGAATCGCGCGACGAGGCGAGTGCTAAGAACCGCTCCCTTGAGGAGACCGTAGAATTGTTGCGCGATGCGCATGCGCTGTACGTTCAAAACCAAGATTCGACGGATGCTTGAGCTAAAATCGGCACTACTTAAGGAACGGAATAAGCAATGATCATCGATTGTCACGCGCATACCTCGTCCCCACCGCGACTCATGGTTTACAAGGCGCAGCTGTTGTCGCACCGGGGTGCGCATGGCCGCGGCGCCGTCAAGTACAGCGATGAGCAGCTGCTTGAGGCGTGGAATCGTAAGGAGATGGCGCCTACTGGCCACCTCGAGCACATGGACTACTGCGGCATCGACATGCAGCTGATTTCGCCGCGCCCGTTTACGACGATGCCATCGGAGAAGCCAGGTTACCTCGTGGAGTGGTACATCCACGCCTGCAACCAGGTCATTGCGGACAGCGTACGGTTGATGCCGGACAAATTCATTGGTGTCGGCGGATTGCCGCAACAAGCTGGAGAGCCCGTTGATGTCGTTTTCAAAGAAATGGAACACTGCGTCAAAGAATACGGGTTCAAAGGATTTCTACTGAATCCGGACCCCTACGAAAATGACGGCAACAAGGCTCCACCAATGGGCGATGAGTACTGGTATCCCCTGTACGAAAAGGCTTGTGAGTTAAACGTTCCTTTGCACATTCATACGGCAGGCTCACGACATCCTGTGCGCGAACCCTACAGCCTGTATTTCGTCAACGAGGAAACCGTGGCCGTGTATGGCCTCGTCAAATCCACGGTATTTGAAGACTTCCCCGACCTGAAAGTCATTTGTTCGCACGGTGGTGGCGCGATCCCTTATCAAATAGGTCGCTTTAACTCGAGTACGGCACCGCGTGCGGATCAGAACAACGAAGGCAAGGAGTTATTCATCGACCGCATGCGCAAGATGTACTTCGACACCGTTCTTTACAGTGCGGAAGCGCTGCAGCTGCTAATAAAAGTTATCGGCGTGGATAACGTGCTGTACGGCTCTGAATGTCCTGGCGTCGGCTCCTCCGTCAACCAGGAAACGGGTGACACCTACGATCGCACCGTACCGATCATTCAGGGCTTTGATTGGTTGTCAGACAACGACAAGCACAAAATATTTGAAGGCAACGCAAGACGCGTCTTCAATCTGGAAGCTTAGACGAATGGCTGAAATTGTTCTTGGCATATGTACGACACATGGCCCGCAGCTGAATACGACGCCGAAAGAGTGGTTATTGCGCGTTCCAGCAGATAAACAACGGATGCACTGGTACAAAGGCAAGCAGTATTCCTTCAGTCAATTGGTCGAATTACGCAAGAGCGAAAACCTGGCCGCGGAAGCATCGGCTGCCAATCGCCAACAACGCTGGCAGGCATGCCAACAAGGTGTCGCCTCACTAGCCAAGATCTGGGACGAGCTTAAGCCCGATGTTGCCGTGATATTCGGCAACGATCAGCGCGAGTGCTTTCACGAAGACATCACGCCCATGTTTACTGTGTACGGCGGTGATGAAATTGTACAGGTGCCACTAAGCGAAGAGCAGGAAAAAAAACTACCACCAGGCATTCTCGAAACTGAGTGGGCGTATCGGCCTGATGAGCGAGTTGTCTGGCCAGGTCTGCCAGACCTTGCGCGCGGCGTAGTCGATGAGGGGCACAGAAGCCGCTTCGATCTGTCCTGGTCACTCGAGTGGCCCGACCATCCCGATGCCTGGCACAGTGGCACGCCGCACTCCTTTTCGTGGATCTTCCGCAGAATCATGAACGATAAGGTGGTGCCAACGCTGCCGCTCGTCTGCAATACCTTCTTCCCGCCGAATCAACCAACGGCATCCCGCTGCTTTGAGTTCGGTCAGATGATCTCACGCGCTATTGCGGCTTGGGACAGCGATGCCCGGGTCGCGATATTTGGTTCCGGAGGCATGAGCCACTTCGTGATCGACACCGAGATCGATCAATTGCTGTTCACAGCACTTGCGCAACGCGATGCCGAATCGCTGCGGTCGATTCCGCAGGATATGCTGATGTCGGGAACGTCGGAATTGCGTAACTGGATCTCGGCGGCAGGCGCATTGTTCGATACGTCGCTTTCCAGCGAGGCGATCGACTATCAGACCTGCTACCGCTCTGAGGCGGGCACTGGCACGGCACAAGGGTTTATCGCCTGGACCTGAGAGCCAGTTAGTCCGGGCGGCTGGCGCTTACCTGCGGAGACCTCACCGATCGATCCCTGACTTATCGATCCTCGGGCGCGGTCCAGTAACGCGGTCTGACCGGCAACAGTGTAAATGCTGCCAAGAAGGCAACAATGCCGTAGACCATAAGGCCGGTTGTGTAGTTGCCAGCGGCATCCGCCATACGGCCCAGAATGGGCGGGCCGGCCGCGAAGCCCAGTTGCATGAACACCGACATGACGCCTACGGTCAGGCCGAAATGCTGCATGCCGAAGTAGTGTTTGGTGAGAATCGGCACGTCAACGATCAGGCCACCATGTGCGATGCCGCGAACAACGAGGAATAAGATGACGGTTGCAAACCCCATAATTGGCAGGCCGAGTAGCAGCGAGACTCCGAGCATCATGTAGAAAAACATGATGCCGCGAATTGACAATCGATCGTAAACCCAGCCCGGACCGATCTTCGCCAGATTGCTCACAACGGCCAACAAGCTTCCGCCCCAGGAAATGGCGCGCCAGTCGAAACCCTTGTCTTCCCTGAGAAACAACACGTAGTTGTGCATCAACGCCTGGTCGATGCCAGACACGAGAAATATACCAAGCCCGATCAGCCAGAAGTTTCGATCGTTGCTGATCAGTTTGAAATGCTTCCAGAGCCCACCACGTGCTGTGCTTGTCTGTGCCGCGGTATCTCGCAAGTCCTTGTTCATCCAAATGCCAATGACCCAGACTGGAATCGCAATGAAAATAACGCCACCACTCAGATATCCCATCGTGGCCCGCCAACCGTATTCCTGCATTAACGGCGGTAGAATTTGCGGCATGAGTACTCCTGCAAAACTGGTCGCAGTCAGTACGATGCCCATCGCCGTGCCCTGTGCAGCGCCAAAGCTGCGCGCCACAATGATCTTCATTGCCGCCACAACCGATGACGCTGAGAACCCAAGCAGCGCGCCGGCCAGGTAATAGATCGGCAACTTGGTAGCCTTAAAGAACAGCAGCATTGCTGCCCCACCGACGATCGCGCCAAACAACGTGATCCAACGTGCACCCCATCGATCGACCAGGATCCCCATGGCAAGGGCCGCCACCGCGCCCACAATGAACTTCGCCGTCGACAGCAAATTCACCTGCCCCTTACTCCAGCCAAACTCCTCCACCGCGCCTGTGTAAATGAACGGCATCGAATATGTCGGCACAGCAAAGGTGAAGAACACCATGAGAAACCCGACAAACAGGATCCCCTTATGCTTCAGCAATTCCTCTCTTACTGTCATCTAGCGGTGTCTCGCACTACGATACGTTTGCAAAACTTTGCATTCACCATGTTCGCCTTTTGCTATCGTGAGCCAAAGTGTACAAGTCATTATTATCCTTTGCATTGAGCCCAAGCCATGGAATACACCGCCCTTCTGGATCGCATGTCGAAACTCGATTCTTGTGCCGTATCCGACGCAATGGACAGCATCGGCGAGGCGGGAGCTGTTGCCGGACTTGAACGTCGCTCCACCAGCAACAAAATCGTCGGCCGGGTTCAAACCATGCAACTCGCTGCGGGCAAGCCGCCCGCAGCTTCACGAACTCACCTGGGCACGCAATCTATCGATCTGGCTGGTGACACCGACGTAATTGTCGTTGAGCAACGTACGGGCATTAACGCCGCTGGCTGGGGTGGTGTGCTAGCGACCGCCGCCAATCGCAAAGGCATTCGCGGCGTTATCGTTGAAGGCCCAGCACGTGACATTGACGAGTACGAGCAAATCGGTCTGCCTGTGTGGTCACGAATGGCGACTCCAAGGACGGCACGCGGCAGAATTCACGAGGCAGGAGTTAATGTGGACATTACGGTTGGGGACGTTTCTGTCAGCGCCGGTGATCTTGTCATCGCGGATGGCACGGGCATTGTATTTATTCCCGCCGCCGCTGCCGAAGACGTTGTTGCGCGTGCCGAAAGAATCGTTGCCCGAGAAAGAATGATGGTCGCCGATGTTCTAAACGATCAATCCGTAGTCGATGTAATGGGTAAAGACTACGAAACCATGCTTGGAACACAGGACTGACGATGAGCGACAAAAGCGTTGAACGCGCCTCTGTTCTGGATACGGCAACCCTCAGCGACGCACTCGACAAACTCGGCATCGCCGGTCAATGTCTCGGCATCAAACCGCGCGACCATTTGTTCCGCATGACTGGGCGCGCTTATACATTGCAATATGGGCCGTTCGATCCCGACAATCCGGGCACCGTTGGTGACTATGTCGACGACCTCGCTCCAGGCAGCGTTGTTGCCATCGACAATGCCGGGCGCGAAGACGCAACCGTGTGGGGAGATATCCTCACTTACCTTGCGCACAAGAACGGTGTGGCAGGAACGGTGATCGACGGTGCTTGTCGCGACGTTCATCTTTGCCTGGAGTTGGGCTATCCGGTGTTCAGCCGCAGCTTCTCAATGCGAACTGGCAAGGACCGCGTGCAAGTCATCGCCGAGCAACAGCCCATAACACTCGGTAGCGCAAGAGTTAATCCCGGTGATCTATTGCGCGGCGACAGTGACGGGGTCGTTGTTCTCCCGCATGACCGGGAAAACGAGGTACTGCAAACCGCTGAGGATATTGAGATGGCGGAACAGTCAATAAGACGCGAGTTGCGCAAGGGAATGCGGCTGGACAGAGCTCGAGAGCAACTCGGCTACCATACATTGCAGACGCCGGACGAGTAGTGTGAAGTATGTTCTTCCGATTTCGGCGCTACTGCCGGCGATATTGTGCGCGAACGTATTCGCACAATCAGTCAAGCACGCCACCATACCGAAAATTGAGCACAAACCGACTATTGACGGCTCGCTCGACATCGGTGAGTGGGACATTGCACAGGCCATTGACGACCTGCACCAAACCGAACCTGTCGAGTACGCCGAGCCATCGCAACGGACTGTCTGGTATGTCGTATACGACGCCGAAGCCCTGTATGTAGCCGCATACGCCTACGACACCGACCCAGGCGGCATTGTTGCTCGGACCCTGCGCCAGGGTGGGTCCATCAATGACGACGATACGATGTCGATTACAATCGACGCATTCAACAACAAACGCGGCGGTTACAAGTTTTCTCTTAATCCGAATGGCGTTAGACAGGATGCAATATATGCCAGCCCAACACGGGCCTCCGAGGAGTGGGACGGCATTTGGCGTGGCGCTGCCAGAATTGTTGACGATGGCTGGACCATGGAAATGGCGATTCCATTCAAGACGCTGTCATTTTCGCCGGACAATCCCGTTTGGGGAATCAACTTTGACCGCGAGATACCGCGCCTCGCCGAGGAAATCGCATGGAGCTCGCGCAACGGTCAGGTCAACCCGACCGTCTCCGGCGAACTGGCTGGATTCAGCGACCTTAACCAGGGCGTTGGCCTTGATGTAATTCCGTCACTCAGTTCGAGCACCATTCGCAACCATGAGTTCGACAGTCGAGATTCCGAGACCCGGCCATCGCTCGATGTAAATTACAAACTAACGTCGGCGATAAACTGGTTGGTGACGATCAATACCGACTTCGCTGCCACAGAGGTCGATGCACGACAACTTGATGTCAGTCGATTCAGCTTGTTTTTTCCGGAGAAGCGCAGCTTCTTTCTGACGGACTTCGATATATTCCAATTTGGTGGGATATCGAACGCACGCGGTTTCAATGGTGGCTTGGTGGGCTCCTCTTCCGGCACCAATGCGCTTCCTTTTTTCTCCAGGCGAGTCGGCTTGGGTCCGAGTCGCCAACTCGTGGATCTGATTGCAGGCACGAAGCTCAGCGGGCGCATTGGCGATACGGACTTCGGACTGCTGTACGTGCGCCAGGATGAAGTGATCGCAAGCGATCCGATGGACGATGACATCGATGCATCGGACCTGGTGGTCGCCCGCGTCTCCCGCGGAGTGTTTGAAGAATCTTCGATTGGTGCCATTTTCACGAGCGGCGATCCGGCTACAAACGAAACCAGCTCGCTCGCCGGCCTTGATTTTAACTACCGCAATACCCGACTCAAGAATAATCGCAGCGTTGAGGCCCAGGTCTGGGTGCAAAAAAGCACCAACGCTGGAGTAAGTGGGAAGGATTTGGCCTACAGCGCAGCGCTCGGTTTCCCAACCCGCAAAGGGTGGGAAGCAGGGTTTCAGTATCATGTAGCTGAGGAAAACTACAATCCGGCACTGGGATTCGCCAACCGCACTGGCGTTCGACTAATTTCCGGGCAGGTCGGACGCAAGTGGATTTTTGGCAATGAGCAGTTTATCCAGAGCATGAACTCGAACACGGAATTCGAGCGATGGACTTACCTGGACACCGGACAGCTGCAATCGCAACGTCTTGCAATTAATTTCTTGAATATCAATACGAGCAGCGGAGATTTTTCGCGCATTGGTGTCGATTCACACAAAGAACGCTTATTGCCCGGAGAGCAGCCGTTGGACCGACTCAACATCACGATCCCGCCCGGCACCTACTCTTTTGACCGGCCACTGTTCTTCTTTCGAACTGCCGAGCATCGAAAATTGTCGGCCAATGTGCGACTTGACGGCGGTGACTTCTACAACGGCGATCGTCTTCATGTCCGCCCAAGAGTTCAATGGACTCCCAGCAAGCATCTCTCGTTTAGCCTTGAATACGACTACAACAAATACGATTTTCCAGGCGTTGTCGCCTATACCCGGCAGATCACGTTTAACAATGAGATCGCATTCAATTCTGCCTGGTCCTTGTTAACCCTCGCACAGTACGACAATCTGTCGCAGAACATAGGCATAAATATGCGCTTACGCTACAACCGATCTGCCGGGCAGGATTTCTGGCTCGTTGCGAATCACAACATGGAAGAACAGGTTCCGAACGACGGTTTTCGCAGCATACAGACCTTCGCTGCCCTGAAGGTTCGTTACACCTTCAGGTTCTAATTATCTGTCGACGTTGGCGAGATCGGGGTCCAATTTCGATCGCCAAACGATTTCTTGCCCAGACGCCAACTTGCACGACCTGAAATAGATACTTCGACTGTGGCGGCTCGGCCAGCCCTGCACAGTAATCGTTTCTCCGATAACGAAGCTATCGAACGTAAACCCCATCGTCTTGCCAATGCGATTGATCGTATTTTTGGCATTCATCTCGATGAGCCAAAGCTCTTTCTCGCCACTCTCGGTCGTGACCTCAACCTGCAATTGCGAGTGCGGGTTCACCCATTTCGTCGCCACGAGCTTGCCGGTGATCGTGTTACTACCACGCGTGTCAAAGTTGACGGGCACCGAATGATGCGCCATCGCGTTGGCAGAAACCGCCAACGCGACAATGACAAACAGCTCTCGCACACTTACCCGCATCGACCGTTACTGCGACACGTCCAGGTGACGCCGCGCCGAATCCAGAGAACAGGGGACGTACGCGAAATCGTAACCCTTTTGTTTGCGATAATTCCACTCCATTACGGCAGGGCCGTCCAGAAACATGGGATCGTACTGAGTCAGTTGCATGTGCATGCCGAAACCATCCTCATCCAACGTGTAGCGCTCAACAACGTGCTTTTGCTCGCTTGAGTCCAGTCCGCGATAGTTTCCCCAATCGTCGTAAATGAAGCCGACCGTGTCGACCACCAGTGTGTCGCCCTCAAACCAGCCAATAGAGTGCCCAGTTCGAGTAGGTTCAATATTCTCTGGGTGCTCCTTCATGTTGAGCCAAATGGTTCGATTGTTCGGATTGTGTTCCTTCTCAACCTCGATCCGATCCTCGTAGCGCTCCCAACGATGACCAAACGGCGCATAGGCCAAACGTGGCCACGCTGTTTCCTGACATCGTAGAAACGGATCGTTGTCGAGCGTAAACTCAGCGAGCTGCGCCTCGCCTTTTTCGGTTAACTTCCAGCCTGTGGGGGGCTCGAAGCTGCCGAGTAGAAAATACTCGCTGGATGCGACACGAACCCACATGCCACCGAAATCTGTCGAGGGTTCGGTCGGCTTCATGCGTGCTTCAATTTTCGCCTGTTCCTCGGGTGGTAGCTTGAAGTTGTACAAGACTTTGCCATCATCGGTCGTGATGGACTCAAGAAACATGATTTCTTTGTCCGGGTCACGGTCTGGGTTTCCGGCAGCAATAACCTTGTCACCGACCTTAAAGGACTCCTTGGCCCAGCCTCGCTGCCGCAGCGGAGGAATCGCATTGCCCTCGACCAGCCACTGCACAGTCTCACCGCGTCCGTCCAGAACATCAACGGTCATCCACACATGTGGACTGCGCCAAGAATATTCCGTGACGGTTCCCTCAACCGTAACGATTTCATCTAACAAGAAATTCGAACGCGAGTGATGTGCGAACACAGAAAATGAAACGCCAATAAGAACGGCACCAAGAATGGATTTGTAGACTATATTCATAACATACCTTCAAAACTGATTTGACAGTCGCCGCAAGTGTGCGTTCTGTCTGTTACATCAATAATACGAGTTATTACCTAATTTCGGTTGTTCGGCGGCGACACTGTTTCGCCTAGTGAATCAGCCACCGATGGCCAGTTCAGCGTCTTCAGCCATGATGCAGTTACCTTCTTTGATATCCGCACCGTAGATCCGATCCCAGAATTTGGTATCTACCCACTCTCCCACCCAGTGTTCCGGGTCGGTCATGCGAAATTCAATTTCCAGCGTATTGCCATCGTTTATCAAGCGCCAACGTTCCTCGATCTTGCCCTGCGCGCCGATTGGAATGCCGGAATTGATGTAAGTGAACGGTGAGCCGAAACCGACCGTCTCAACGTAGAGATGATCGTCCGCCCAATACGCAATCGAATCGCCGTTATAGGTATCGACTCTTACCGATGGATCGACGTGATCTCGCCCGTCCCAATAAATGGCGCGGAAATCGTTGTTCATGCGATGCACCATGAACA
>JAVJHY011615229.1:0-10135 GCA_035593235.1 Phascolosoma agassizii
TCTAAATACAGGGCTCGCATCGACGCACGAGCCTGCTGATCTTCATTGATCCATTCAGCCATGATATCGCGTGCACCAGCTAATGCATCTTCCGCTGTTTCAACGTTCTGCTCTGGATTGAGATAGTTCTCTGCTTCGGTAAGGACATCGATTTTCTCATCTTGGGCCCAGAGAATTTCTGCCAGCGGTTCCAGCCCTCGTTCTTTGGCGATCATGGCTTTAGTGCGACGCTTAGGCCGATAGGGAAGATAGAGATCTTCCAGTTCCGTCATGGTCAGCGCCGCATTAATCTGCGCTTGCAAGACATCAGTCAGTTTCTCCTGTTCTTTGAGAGACGCCAGAATGGCCGCTCGGCGTTTATCCAATTCTCGAAGTTGAGCCGCACGATCTCGAATAGACGTAATAACGACTTCATCTAGCCCACCGGTCATTTCTTTACGGTAACGGGCGAGAAACGGCACCGTCGCGCCATCATCTAACAGCTCCACTGTGGCCATGACCTGCGTGGCCGTGATGCTTAATTCCTTCGCAATCGTATTGTCATGCAATGCTGATTTCATGGTTCACATATTTCCATATAGCAAGAAATTGATGACGCTCTCGATCCATCAAGATGGGAAAAACTTACTCAAGAATCAACGCACCAGGAGCACCTACTCCAAAAGGAACTCAAAATCTTTCTGTGTGAGCGAGGTCCCGCCTCCACGATGCGCTGCGCCTTCTAATACCGCTTGATACAGTTCCATTTTTTGTTGCTTGAGCGCCATCATTTTTTCTTCAATCGTATGGCGCATCAATAAGCGCATGATCGAGACTTTCTGCTTTTGCCCGATACGATGCGCTCGATCCGACGCCTGATTCTCGACAGCAGGATTCCACCAAGGATCTAAATGAAACACATAGGAGGCTTTTGTCAGATTTAATCCTTGCCCTCCGGCTTTGAGGCTCAGCAAGAAGACAAACGGTGTTTTCGTGTCTTGAAATTCCTGCACAATCTTTTTTCGTTTGGCCGTAGGGGTCGACCCATCCAATCGGACAAAGGGAATATGGTGCGCCTGAAATTCCTGTTCGACCAGATCCAAATAGGACGTAAATTGCGAAAAGACCAGCGCACTATGTCCTTCGTCCATCAATTCTTGAAGCCGTTCGACGACACACCCTAATTTGGGAGAGACGTCCGTGCTCTCTTTCTGAATAAGACGAGGGGAGAGACAAATTTGCCTCAATTTCAAAATAGCGGTGAGAGCAATGACTCGCGCTTGTGACGATGTTTTCGATCGATACGCCGAAGCGATGGTAGACCGAATACTTGCCACGGTATGCTGATAGAGTGTTTTCTGGCGGTCGGTCAGCTCCAGGTATATATCGGTTTCCGTTTTGGCTGGCAATTCTTTGAGAATTTCTGCTTTAGTGCGACGCAAGACAAACGGCTTGGTCCGATGCGTGATGGTGTTGAGTACGTCCGGTGATGGCGTTTTCAGCTTGCCTTTGATCATGTCGTACTCGCCTAGCAGTCCCGGCACGCACAAATCCATGAGAGAATAGTATTCGCCAACATGATTTTCTAATGGCGTCCCCGTCATCACACATTTGAAATAGCCCTTAAGTCGTCGCGCCGCTCCCGTCGCCCCCGCCACAATATTTTTCACAGCCTGCGCTTCATCGAACAGAATGACGTGAAAGGTCATCTGCTCAAGCGTGGCAATGTCTCGCCTCACGAGCCCATAGGTGGTCAACACCACATCAGCATGAGCAAAGTCGTGCTGACGTTCCTTGCCAATATAACTCTGCACCTTCAAGCTTGGATAAAATCGTGAAATTTCCTGCTCCCAATTAAAGAGTAGACTCGGGGGCAAGACGACCAAATGTGGACCTTGAATTGGCATGGACGACAGAATGATTCCCTCTTGAATACCAGCCAATAAGCTTATCGCTTGGATGGTTTTTCCAAGACCCATATCGTCCGCTAGACAAGCCCCTAACCGATGCTGATATAAAAAACCCAGCCAGCGATAGCCTTCTTGCTGATAGGGGCGCAATGTCGCCTTGAGCGCTTTGGGCAATGGCCTGGGCTCAATCCGTTCAAAATTCAAGAGACGTTCCACTAGGGCCTCATCTTCAGGGGGAAGCATCACCCTGACTCCCCGCTTGCGCAACGCGACCCAATCTAAAATCTGCAATTTTGGGACTTGTACGACGACGGTTTTCTCATCATGAGCTTTAGGGGATACCTTTGAGGACGATAAGGCTGTCAAAGCACGCAAAATTTCTTGCGTATTCTGATCCACAATCCGGACCTGTCCATCAACCTCCATGAAGCCACCACGTTCCAGAATGGCCTGAACTTCTTGCGCCTCAAGTCGCACGCCATCGCACATGATTTCGGGACGCAGCTCGAACCAATCAATCGTTGGTGGACGCCGCGCATCAACCGTACAATCCCATTCTGCCGTCGATACCGGCTTATCTTGAAAAAAGAGTTCGATCCCGGCCTCTGCGGCTTTGGCATAACATTCAGGTAACCCGGCGTACAACATGTCTTGTGGAAGAATCATGGCATCATGACTGCTCATTTTTTCAAATATCGGTAATCCCCAAATTTCATAAGGAATGGCGTAGAGCAATGCTTCTTTCTCCCAATCATTGGGGACGACACACCATTGCCCCTCATGTAGGAGTAGCCGTACGCTCGGTTCTAAGAGAGGGGCAGAAAAAAATTGCAGAAGATCCTCGGCTTCCGCCTTAATACGAAATGGCCCAAACGCGTCCTGACGCAGGCAGGCTTTAATCAGCTTCTTCCCCTCAGTTGGTTTCTTGCCACGACAAAGTTGGAAAAACGTGTCATACAGGGCCACTCGTCTTTTTTTTGTTCGAAGACCACTCGAGATCGAACCTGCAAATTCCAGAAAGGGAAAGACACTAAACACATGTTCGCTTGTTCCAGTGAAATACTCACCATGCCAACATTCTGCAACGAGAGCCGACACATTCGAGTCTACCAAGGGGGAATCCAACGACCAGGCTTCTGGCATTACCGTCAAACGGTATTGTTTCGGTGGACCCTGGTCCGCCTCGTCAAATTGCACCAGAGCGACATCTTGGCCTTCGATCCGAAATTGAACCGCTCGTAACATGTGGGAAAGATCTTTTTTCTGAAGATCCATGTGTACACTGGCAAATTCCTCTGCAGGAAGAGAGAGAACGGGTCGCAAGCCACCTCTCGGACTTCGCACTGGACGCTCCAATGACGAATTCCCTCTCTTCCGTTTCCCGCTACTGGCCAAGGTCAACGCACGTAACGGCTCAGCCTCTTGGCCATCAGTGACCATGTCGGCTAACGCATCATAGAATGTCCAACCCAGATCATCGTCCAATGGCGCCAGTTTATACGCATTGAGATCCACCACCATCCCCATAAACAATTGAGCCGACTCCTGCAGGATGCCAAAGCGAAAACAGCGAGCCGCTACCGTGACTTGCTCCCCTTGCACGTCCAACTCTGTCTTGATGGTATAGGTCATCGTGGGCGCCCATTCCACTAACGTCCGACCTTCCGCATTTTCGAAATAGATGGGAAAAGCCTGTCCATGATGTTTGAGAAAATCGCGAAGGGCATCCTCTATTGACCAAGCAGGATCCTGTGTCGCGCGCAAGAGCACGGCCAATTCCGTCGGCATTCCCAAAAACGTTTGGCACACGTTTCCATGATTCGTGATGGCAATGGACCCTGCCCCCTGCGAATCCACCAAACTCACTTCAAAACGTGGAAAAGTGGGAGGCGGTATCGTGGCAGTTGGCGAATCCGATGAGCCTTGCAGTAACTGTTGGGATAGTTCTTCTTGATCAGTCTTTCGCGCACTGGCGACACGGAAGGTATCAGGGACTAAGAGATTGACTGTCGTCAGCAATGCACAAATCACATGCTTACATTGTGTCGAAGCCGTCCATGCAGGACATCGGCATGAATAGACGAGTTGCCCACTGACAACAGAAAATGTCACCGCATAATATTTGGAACCCTTGACCGAAGCCGCAAGAATCGTTCGAGATCGATTCCAGCTATATGATTCGAGTCGTCCTTGTGCATAGTATTCGTAACCACGCAGCACAAAGGCTTTGGGAGCTAAAAAGTAGATGTGATTAGGTGAGAGAGCTTTAAGATGTTCAAGGACATCGGAGGATTCTATGGCCATAGGCGAGTGAGCACATTACCTGCGATTAAAAAATGGGCATCATACTTCACACACCAACGGAGAGACAGAATCATAGAGGTCATTCTTATCACAGGCTATTGAATGGGCACAGCGGTGGCATACGTGCGCGTTTTCTTTTTGAGTTTCTCGACAACAATTTGTGCGGCCGGCGTTGACGTAAAGAGCTCGAGTGTTTCAAGTTCCTCAACCTTGACCGGCTGCATCGCGATATCATCCGTTTCTGCTGTCACGCCATTCATGACATGACGATAGGCTCGATGAAACATCACATAGAGCCACACGTAGCGAAAATGCTTCATGACAATTTCCCATCCATACCGTGCATAAAAGAGAAGAAGATTTTCCTGAGGCAATCCACCTCGTCGATCTCGGCGATACTTCCGACGAAAAATACCACTATCCATCGGATGCACGCCCTCAACCTTTGCTGCGGCATAAAACGAGAGCATCATCCACTTCACTTTATTCATACTGAACTGCCATGCTTGTGCTCGACGTATGACGGTCTCGACATGTTCTGGAGTATAATACGTGTCCCACGCTTGATGATATGCCTGTAATAATTCCTGGTCCGACATTCGGGCATGCGGCATGGTCACATGAACGGAGTCGTAGGTATTCATGTCCGTGGCCATGGCCACTCCCTGTTCGTAGAGTTCCTTGTGATCTTGCGATCCTGGCAATGGGGTCAAAATAAAAAAATACAAGAGATCGATAGGAAGTTCTTTTTGAATAATCTGAACATCCCGAGTGATACTTTCTGGGGTATCGGTTGGAAATCCAAGGATTAACCCAGCCAATGTGAGCGCGCCGACGTTGTGCCACGCTTGAAGCATACTCCGATATTCGGTAATTTTATTTTGATGTTTTCTAGATCCTTCCAAGGAGTCGGGGTTGATACTCTCCATACCAATAAATACACGATCCACACCCGCACGCCCTGATTTGTCAATAAAACGAGGAATCTTATGGCACATGGTGTCGACTTGAATCGTGATTTTAAATTGAATTCCCTCCTCTTCCCGCAATCGAATCAGACGATCTAGTATCGGTTCCCAAGCTTGATTTCTGGCAAAGTTATCATCCGTCACAAAGAACTTGTGAATACCTTGCGCAACATTCGTCCGGACTAATTGTTCAATATCATCCGCCAAACGAAACCGCGACTTGCGCCCTTGAACATTAATAATCGTGCAAAAACTACAGAGAAACGGACAGCCCCGACCAGCGTCAAAACTGGTACGGGCACCCGACATGCGATGAACTAAATGGGCAGGAAGATACGGCACGGGTTGGCCTTCAAGTCCGGGAAGATCCTGCATGACATTATAGAGGAGCTGTAAATTTCCGGAATAGGCATCTTGAAGAAGTCTCTCGATGTGCCCTTCTACTTCTCCAGCAAATAGTGAGACGCCTTCGTCCATCGCTTCTTGAAGGTCAGAAGGAATAGTCGGCAACATAGCCAAACAGCCGCTCACATGAAATCCGCCAATGCAGACAGGGAGTTCAGACTGACGGAATTGTCTGGCCAGATCCATGGCCCTGGGAAACTGATTGGTTTGAACACCAACCATGGCAATCAGAGCATGGCCCCCATCCTTTTGAACCATATCTACTAGCTCACGGGGTTTGATCCGTGTATTCGTCTCATCCAGAGCTGTAATGGACACGTACACGTCGCGCCCAAGGATCTGTCGTTCGGCGCAATCCATAGCAAGACCATATATAGCAGCCATTGTGTTTGATGGAATCGACGAGCGTATCCACTGAATAACGTAGCCCTCATCATCGTAATGGGAGGGCTTAATCAGTATGAGATGAAAGGTTTCTGGGGTTCCGGGGGATTTCACAGGGTCAAATTCCGAGAAACTCACATGATAGCACTGTAGAATCTATTACGTCATCTTCAGCACGTCATCATGCTCAACAAGGAAAGGTTCTAGAAGTGAGATTCAACTAATTGGAGAGTGCAGTTCGAAGGCTATTGGAGATCTTGAACGACGACGGTCCCTTGCATGGACCCAAGGTGAAGGTCGCAATGGTAAGGAAAGATCCCAGATTGTTTGAAAACATGTTCAAAACGTTGCCCAGGTTTATTGACCGTTAAACCGCTATTAAACTCCTTCCCACCTCCTGAACAATCGTTCACTCGGCATCCACCACTCGTCACACTGTGCGGTTCTTGCGCACCATCGGCATACACCCATACTACTTTTTCTCCAGGCTTAATCGTGACATCCTTCGGCATGAAAAATGTCGTTGCCCGAAAGGTGACGACGACTGCGCCAATAGGGGCTGGAGAAATTCCCTCTTCAACAGATACAGGGGCACGAGACTCTCTGGCAATGACCAAGAATTCATCTTGCGATGGATCAATATCACAATGATTTCCCTCAGCGGCCTTCACCATGACAGTCTCAACTTGCTGAAAACGAGCATGGGACACGACGCCATCTAATAAGCCATCATCGCTGACATTTTTGGTCGTCACGGTATCACCTGGCCCAGGTGATTCTTGAATCTGCAATACACAATTTTCAGAATTGAGCTTCCATGTTAATTCGACAAAAAATGGTTCCCCCACTTCATATTTGTCAACTAACACCACTTCGTCGCCCGATTCGAGATCAAGCCCAAAGTCCAAAACCATATCGCCAATTTCCCAACCTACCGTTGCTTGAGTGACAAGAGGATTGGCAAATAACACTAAGCATGTCAGAATTCCTACAGCCAGTATGCACCAACGCACTTCACCCATAGAAAATTTTCCTACTAATAAATGACCCCCGCCGCAAGCAGCGGGGAATATACCCTCAAGTGATTTAAACAATTACTCACCTGACTGCCTCAATAAAACCTTAGCATGTCATATTAAAAACCTATTCCAATGCTCACACCTCCACCCACACGCCCCCCACTGCCACCTCCACCGAAAATGCCAAAACTCGGTCCTGAAGATTCCGCTTGATCGAATTCAGACTCTGGCCAAACATGCAGATGCTTTATTGCCAAAGTCGGATAGCGATATACCATCTCATCAAGATTGGCTTCCGTCACACGCGTGACTTCCCCAACCAATGTGACTCGAGTGTTCGGGGGAAGCGTGGCGGGATCAAGAAAAGAAGATTCAAAAGCCAAAAACCGTCCTTGAGAGGTGGTTCGATCATGAACTGGTTCATTCGACCCATCCAAAGGAAGTTGCAACAGTTCAAGACGCGTGCCTTCTTCTAAGCGTTTGGCAGAAAGCACCTCTCCACCGAGAATGACCATGGCTCCTTGATAATTTTCAGGATTCTCAAGCATCTTCGGAAAGGTCACCGACGGATCAACCTGAGATTGTAACGTCTCAGGCACAACATCAGTACCCAATCCACATCCAGATCCAATAAGGAAAAAGATGGCTACCAGGATTCTCACTAATCGAAAACTCATGACAGAGTTGATTCCAGCATATAAAACCCACGCATGGATAATGGACGATCCAAGAAAGCAGGCATAGAGCCTTTTCAGAAACACAAATCGCTGTGAAGAGAGTAGAATGCCTGAAACAGAGGGGGCTAGTATAGAGGGGCCTGAGGGCCTGGCCGTAAACCAATCAAATCGGGGTCTTCTCCCTCAAGGACCGGGCGAAGTTCTTCATTTTCTGTTTTGCGTTGTACACGGCGGGCTTCTTTATCTTGTTGCTTCATGCGTTTTTGCATCTCACGATTTCGCTTTGCCTGAGTCACCTTGGCTGGTCGTCCCATATATAGCCCCCTTTCAGTTCAAGCCTACTACTGCTATAGGCTTATTCGCCAAATGCTGAAACACAACAATTTTATGAATACGCACGAAAGGCTTTAACGCCATCTTCTCTAGAAGAGAGCCCAACCCTACCATCGTAGGGAGGGGGAGTCAAATCAGCAAGATTTGATGCGATGAGGAGTGCCAAATACCGAATTAATGACTGCCATATGGCTATCATTCGTGATTATTTAGAGTGCCACCTCCTCGCCTTTCGGAGTCCATTCCTTGGCTAAACGCTTTGCTTCCTGAATTTGTTCCGGCCGTAACTCCTGCTCCAAAAATTGCACAGCGAGAACAGCCGGTTCCACCCCCTGTTCCGCCGAGAGATACGCCCATTTATAGGCTTGAATCTCATCTTTGGCGATGCCTTCTCCTTCAAAATACATCAAACCTAGGTGGTTTTGGGCACCACCATTCCCTTGCTCGGCTGAACGACGAAACCACCGTAAAGCCTCTACATAGTCCTGGGACACTCCTAAGCCTTGGCGATACATCGCTCCCAGATTGTTTTGTGCCCTGGCATGGCCCTGGTCTGCTGCTAAACGATACCAATGTCGCGCTTGGTCGAAATCCTGTGTAACCCCTTGTCCATATCGATACATATAGCCCAACATATTTTGCGCCTCAACGTTTCCACGTTTAGCCAACGGACGCCATTCTTCCAAAGCCCTTTCATAATCTTCCCGTAAGTAGGCATCTTCACCAGCAAGAAAGTTCGCCCAAACTGGAACAACCACGACAACAGATAACAACAGTAAAACGATCTGCACGCGTCGAACATTCTTCATGAGCATTCTCTCCATTTCGCCCCCTTGGTCGGAAAATTGATTCACATATAATTGAAACAACTTTTCGAACTTCAAGCCACTGAACAGCCACTCTCACGATTCATTCGCACACTACCTACCCAGCTATGACACATTAGCATATTTCAAAACCACAAATGTGGAACGACCCAATGCGACGTTGGCCGCAACACGGCGACTGTGACGTCTTTCCTACCCTGCAAGAGAGTTTTCCCCACAAATGTCCATGCCTATCTAAAAAAACCTGTTTCGCTCAAAACTTTAGACATACACCCTAGAGAACAAGAGACATATTAAAGTCATGACCCTAAGAAATCCTACAAAAGAGAACTTCCAACTCATGATGTTACCCCTATGGCTGTAGAACGTTTTTTCCTAATGAGGCAAGGTCTGCACGGCAAAGGAATATCCTTCGCATCTTTGGAGAGACTAATTTTTTTTACGCCCTAGATTTTTCATCGCTTTTACTCATAAATGCTCGACACACTTTAACGTGAACGAGGATAAATGACTTGGCACATAGGTTGCTGAAGAGATCTTGTAGATAGGAAATGATGGTCACGTGAATCTCCGAATGACAGACACTTCAGCAAAGAGAAAGGGAAACCGCTCATGTTAGTGATGACACGATGGGACAAAAAGACTCGGATTTTATTGTTATCCGGTCGGTTTGATAAAACGGCTCGTGTTCCCATGGAAACAGCGCTCGCCACGGCAGAACACCGCCCTTGCAATCAAGTTATCCTTGATTTCTCCGGAGTATCCTCTATGGATAGTGCCGGTATTGGCAAATTATTGCTGCTCTACTATTCATTACGCAAAAAATTTGTGTCGTTAACCGTCATGAATCCCAGACCTTTGGTTGAAGATCTCCTTCAGATGGTGAATCTCGCCACTGTGATTCCCATTGTGCAGAACAAAACACCAGTTCGTTCCGTTGCCTAAGCAGCTGATCGAAGCATCCGACCGATACCTTAAGTTGCTCTATTGGAAAACCGAAAAGATTGGCCAGATATGAATCCATTGTCTACCCAACCTACTCATCAATCGAATATGCATATGATCACACTCGGAGCATGCTTAGATGCACAGGCAGAGCACCTCTTAGAATCGGCGGTGTATCAGGCACAAGAGGCACAAGGCCGACATATTCTCCTTGATCTCCAAGCGTTAACGACGATTGATAGTCGAGGCTTAGGCAAACTCTTTTTGACCTATCATCATCTCAACCGTCAAAAAATTAAAATGAGTATGGTGAATCCTCGACCAATGGTTCGAGAAATGCTGGAATTTGTGAATTTCACAAAACTTGTTCGGATCTATGACTCT
>JAVJHY011615338.1:0-10134 GCA_035593235.1 Phascolosoma agassizii
AGTGTGAAAGCCGTCGATGAAAACAAGAAAAAAAATAGAAATGGCTACCTATACGAACCTTGTTTTTTCGTTCGCATTAGTGTGAAAGCCACCGATGAAAGCAAGAAAAAAAAGAGAAAAAAAAGAAAGAAAAAGTTAGCATTCTTTAGTTGAGGGGGAGTTATTCTATAAAGTGAATTGGGTCTAAGCTGGTTTGACTTTGTGGAATTTTTAAATTCTGATAAATAAATGTGACTCAGCCATATAGATCCCATATAGGATTTGATCTTGGAGTCTGGAAATGTTTTAAGTCACACACACACTGTTTTATATAGAATCTATTCTGATTATGTTCCTCCATATATGAACATAGGATTTCTCGGACTCATTGGTTGTTTTGGTCACTTTGACTAGACTCTGTGGTTTCAAATGTGTAAAAATGTGGATGGGTCTTGTACTTATTCTTTAATTTTGTTCCCTACTCAAAAAGATTAATTTTCTTGAGTTCGTGATAAAAATGGGGAGATAGATATATGTGTTTAAGGGGAGTGTCGTTTAAGGGAGAGTGTTTTTTTTTTTCATGTCGTTTGTGTGTTTTGTTAGATATTGATGTATGACTAAAAGGATAATTTAGCTTATTAGATTTTGTCACACAGAATTGCCAAAGGGGGAGATTATTACGAAATTAGACATCCGGTTTAATTCTTTATTGTTTGTCAAATCTGTGACAAATTATTAACATCTCATTCTTCGAAAGAGAGTGAATAATCACGTTGAAAGTCTTTCTGGGTTCTTATCTTAGTAACCGGGCCTTCGGCTTAATTCAAGCGGGAGTGTTTGCATCAAACGGAGTAGAGTTTAGGAATTGACCATAATCTCATGTCATTTCTAGGCTCCTATCTATGTAACTCCTACCTCAGTAAGTAGTGTGTGTTCACGTCAAACGGATAGGAGATTAGGGATGAGGGGAAAAAAAAGAAAAAGAAAGAAAAGAAAAAAAAGTGTGAGAAATAATGAATTGAATCATTTATGTTATGGGCATGCCGATGAGTTGTGTAGTATTGAGAATATGCATTTTGAGTTTGAGTTGAAACACATCTTGGTGTGACATTACACTACACCAAAGGAACTTGTGATATTTTTTTCTATGTGGATATAAGTGGAATGAACTTGTCGAGCATTGTTTTGTTTATACAGTGTTTACTTGTTGTACTTCTTTGCTTCATTTTTGCTTTAGTGTTTGTTCGATTGTTTCATATTGGTAGATATTTTGTTGAATTTTTTTCCTTCTTTTTGGTCGGTCTTCTTTTCATATTCGTTAAATTTTTTTCCAAGTAGCAAATAAATTCAGCCTAAAAGTTATTAACGCTTCTGCTTTTTGTGTCATTCATTTATTTATTCTAAAAGTTGTGTGCTTCATTTATTTTTTTTGAACTAATAATGTTGTTTGTGGTTTTATATTTATAATAAGATTCAAAGATATCTTTCTCTCTCGCTGTGTCTCTATCTTTTCTATTTAATTTGTTTTTTTTTGTTATTTTGGTTTTTCACAAGAGTCCCACTTCAATTTTTCTGCAATCAGCGGCTATTATTTGCATTTCATCTCGTTTTGTAACAATTTTACTTCTAATTTTTTCAAATCTGCTGGTGTATTTTATGATATGCTGCTTTTTGAAAACGAATTTCACTTCTAATTTTGTGCATGTTTAGATCTGGTGGTGTATTTTTATTTTTCAAGTTTTTCATTTCGTGTCATTTTCTAACAATCTCACTTCTAATTTTTTCAAATCTGGTGGTGTATTTTCTGATATGGTGCTTTTTCAAAAAGATTCTCACTTCTAATTTTCTGCATGTTCAGATCTGGTGGTGTATTTTTTAAGTTTTTGTCGTAGGTCTGGGTTTAGTTGTTGATTGCTTTAAGATTCTTGAATTGCAATGCTAAGCTTCAAGCACACTGATCACTTAACGTATGTTTCTCACCTAACTGTTGGTTTCATATTTGAAGCTTGCTGTGCAGATTTTGCAGGTAATTCCTTTCATTTTTTGAGAGCTATGCAGTTCAGCTGCTCCAAAATGTCTAATTGGATTTGGTCACATTCCTTGAGTTATTCTTAAATACAGACAGGGTAAACATGAAAGGGGATTGGGGGTGGGATTAGATTAAAAAAAAAACATGAAAGGGTTTCTCCAGAGACTCCAGAATATTAGTTTTGCATTTATTTTGCGGGATTGAATTAAATAATTTGTTGGATTTCAAAATATTAATACCGAGTTCGTTGTATTAATAATATAACTACCTCTCTTGGTACTATTGGTATTTAGCTTATTTGCCTTCATTCTTTAATGGTTAATAATAACTTTATGGCTATTAAGCTAACAGTAATTGTGGGGAAAACAAAGGTATTTTTTTTGCCAAGTGGGGCTTTATTAATTAATTTTTTGTTGATAAAGTTGGAGCTTCAAATTGCTTCTAATTGACGAATATTCAATGGATGCAGAGTTGATAGGCACATGCCTTCCTATGTAAAGAAACTTAGGTATTCGCATTTCTGCTTAGTTGTTGGCTCATCTTTACCCTTGCATTTGAAGGTTATTTTCCCTTGCATTTGAAGGTTATTTTCTTGAACTCTGTGCTTCATTATTGAAGATACTTTATATCTACATTGTAATATCAGAACCAATGCTAAATAACCCAATTAAATTCTTCATTTGCAATCTTAAATTGTTGTTAATTAGATTTCCTAGTTTTCATCCATCTTATATATTTGTTCTTCTCTCCAACTTCTACGCGGAGATTCTGGTCTCTATTTTACCAATTTGCCAAAAGAAGAGGTCCAAAGGTAGTGCATCTATGGCGCATCTATTCCTTCTTACTACTGCCCATACGAAGAGGAAAAATGAAAGTGGATTTGGAGTCATACGATTTTGCTTGGAGACCTTGATTTTATTTGTTAAGTCTTGGTGTGAAGAATATAAATAGCTCAATGTTTCAAATCCATGGAATTGAAAGCTCGAATTTGTCCAACAATTTCTCTAAACTCCAAATTTGCAATCATTGCATGTCTTTCCAAGTACTAACTTTGGATTTGAGGACTCCTTAAAATTACACCATTCACTCATAATTTGGATAATACCTAATATATATTGGGTTGTAATGTTTGTTCTATGGTTTACGTAGCTATTATTATCCAATTTTCAATCATGATTATTTGTTCGAAAAATATTAAAACATGGGAATTTTTTCTCATGACACGTAAACAATATATTTGGTTGTAATGCTATTTCTATGGTTCACGAAAGCAAGAGGTGTCTTTTTCCAGTGGCATATCTTATCAACTTAAAAATAAATGTCAGAATTCTTGTTGTCATCTCTATGATGAGATGTTCAATAACACAAGGTGATGCTTTAGTGGAGGTGAGAAAAGATAAAGAGTGACTGCTAAAGATGTTTGTTATTCCATCTCATCAGAAAATTTATGATGTCAACATCTGCTTTCCAGGGACTCACTGATATATTTACTAACTGCCACACTTGTAACAATGGCAGTCAGTATGTTGATTCCCTCCTTCCTGTTACTGGCAAGAAATGATATAATATTTGCTATTCCTCCATTTTTCATTCTAATTCTCAATTTTTAAACTTGTGCTCCCTTTTCTTGAAATTGATATTTCCCATATTTTCCATTCTTATTTTTCCCCTTAAATATTATTTTTGCAGGTTATTTAATGAGTATGAGGAATATGATTTTGCAAGGACCGGTAGCATTGCAGCAGAGAAGGTCGGTGTCAATTGTTTCATTCTCAGTATTTTGCACATTTTGGTGCTCCCTTGATTTGAAATGCTCAACCATTTTACGTACTTTTTTGTTGGTAGACTGTCTTACATGGCATATCTAAATGTACAAAGAACTTGCATCGAATGGGTAAGGGTAGGAATATGTGTATGACATGTATGGTCAGACAATAACCAAAAGCAAGTATCTTTAGTAATTCGAGTTTGTCATATAGTTAAGCACACAACTCCCATGTTCTTAGTGAAATACTTTACTATACTTTCTCTTCACCATTTTATGGAAAATAAAAATAGTACAATAAAAGTAGTGTATTTTCTCGTGACCTTACAAACGACACCTGAGTTTACCGAACATAATCAATAGAAAACCTCAATTCCAGTACTAGATATAAAGTCCATTAAAGAATATGAAGTTATTAGATTAAGCGATTGTAGTGGATGAATTTTGGAATTTCTATCGATTGTTCCTAATTTCTGTTTGCTGCCAAATTATTCATTCAACTGTTTCTGTCAGATGGCAAATAATCAAAGTAGAGCCATCTCTGGCACATCAAAATTCATAATATACATTAGTTCATTGAGTGGATTGTCACGGATAGACGTTGGAGTCTTGGCGTGTTTGCCGGAGTAAATAAAGCATAAGTAAAGCTAAGTAAAGCAAAGTAAAGCACAACTTCTCCATTTATAGAAGAAAACCTTGCGTTGCTCTAGGATTTTTTTTTATGCTTATATAGATTTTTATATTACCAGCATTTAATTGCTTTGGCTTTCAGTTGTGTTCTTACATATTAAATATGTCAAATGGTGCAACTTTACCAGCTGAGCCCGTCTTAACTGATGATTATTACGTAAAGTTTGACATACATTCTATATATCACATAAATTTCATATATTTTGAAACCCAACTCTTAAAACCAGCTGAATATTTTATCTGTCAAATTTACAGGCGGAGCTTAAAGAAGGTCCGCTTGACCAGTTCACTCATGAGATGGAGCCCTTTTTGCGCAAGTATGGGATGCCTGTTAGGTTGAACAAAGGTATGTGATTGGCTTATCCCGTTTTCTTCTCTTCTGTCTACAGATTTATTAGTTTGCATCATTGACTTGGCTTGTGCTGAGCAGGAGTGGTGGAGCATGTTTCAGACTTTGTTGTTTGCAAAGAGGGGGGGCAATTGTCACCGGAGTCTGCTCGCATACTGGTTTGTTCTATACCCCCATCTGAAAATTTAACTGACAAGCGGCATTTGACTAATGGGTTGTTGCCCTTCATTATGGATATCCCCACAAACAAATACTTGGTGTGCGTGCTTGCATGTGTATTTGTGGATTAAATCCTCCACATGTCCATTTACTGATACCCCAGATGTGTTTTGTGCCGGTAGATCCTGCATGTAATACACGTACGGCCATTGAATGTAATGTGTTTATGTTTGTCAATTTTTTTCTATTCCAAACAATTTTTTGGCATTCTTTTTTCTTTTAAATGCTTGATTTAGCATTATATTCAGAACATTTATTTTCTTCAGCTGAGATAGAAAATCTAGTCCTCTCCACCTCATAACCAAAATCAAAGAAACAAGTGTTCAAAGTTGAAAGCTCTTTTTATGCTACTGAAAAATAGAACACACCTAAACCTTATCCTAATTTTGTGTGTTTGTAATATTTTGCATGTTAATTTTTATGACCGATTCACTTCACTCAGCCACACATTTCTTCTAGATGAACCATGATTTACCATTATTCTTTTATCTCAAGTCTTTAACTTCTCAATACTTCAATTATCTTATATTATATAATATCAAGCCGATGTTGGGTGCAACTTATAGAAACCCTGCACTATTTCCCTAACAGGCTACGCGAAGCCGTTAGGTAATAGTTCGCTCTATAACTCACCACGACAACCATCGAGTCCGTTTTACAGGGGCTAACCCGAGGGCACACGGCACCCAGCTTGCGCAAGTTTTCGGTCTTCTACCGTGGAGCTGCTCAAGTCCAACTTAATCACATCAACTAATCCTTGGTTCAACATTCAATTAACCATATCATTATTCATCACCAAACTGGAATTCCAAACTAAACTCGGATTCCTCATTTCAATCCAATTTCACCGATCATACCATCAACCACATTCTTTGTCCGTTGTATTAAAATTCTAAAATCATTAACTCAATTTATGCTACGAATCATTCCCCTTTTTGGTACAATCCCAACAAAAGTTCATAGTTCACTAAATCTCATTACTTTACTTGGTTTCTTACCTTTTTTACCAACCATCCCATGAATAAGTTAAGAACTCCCTATTCTATCCATGAAAACCAAAAATTTAATGTACACATAAGCAAATCAAATTCTCAAAAGTAAATTTCAATGAATTCATTTACTATTCATCACAAAATTTAAGTTATCATACTTCTATTACCCCTTTAATACTTACATTATTGTTCCTCTATGTTTACACTACGAATTAATTTGCACTTGCAATTATACCTTTGGACCGAAATGTTGTGTTTGTGAAGTGACTCATTTGCTTCTTTGACCCATGTTTCATGGACTCGATTACAGGTGTTGGGTGTGGGCATATATCTAAGTGTTAGATTCATCTAATTCTCATGTTAAGGATACTGAGACACAATAAAATATTTGTATTTTTTAATATAATTTTTTATATAGGATAAATGATGCTTACAAGGTTTCATAGACAGAGTATTTTATGTATTAAACTTGAATTACTAAATAAGCTTGCTAGGTGAATGTCCAACTAAAAATATCGAACCTATATCCCATACTTTTATCCAAGTGTTGAGTGTTCGACATAGGTATTTCATACATTTTGGACTAATCCATGTAACATAGTCTTTGACAGATTAATGAATAAATAGATGTTTACTAATATGGATTCTTGCATTTTATTTTAACATTTGTTCTCATCATCTAATAAATAATTACAGTCATGCCATTGGCTACATATAACTATTATGTAAGCTATTGTATAAACATGTCAATGCATCGTGACAATTCAATTTCCATCTCTAATATTAATCAAAACAATTTTGTTGGATCACTTGTAAGGTGAAAAAAAAAAGAAGAAATTAACCAAAACACGCAAGTTGTTAAGATTGAAATCTATCTATATTAAAGATGCATGCTTCTACGTCTTTTTTGATCTATGAACACTTATATAACCTACTAATATATGTTAATAATAGATATGATGTCTATGTATTTTGTTGTTTCTGCACAGTAGTAGCACCTCTTCATGGTCACATCAACCTCTGCACCACTTTTTCTACCCTGGAAAATCTTTGTATTTTGTTGTTTCTTCAATTTTTTTTATGTTTTTCATGAACTTCCTATAGATCCACAGACACAGTAGTAGCACCTCCTCACGATCTCTTCAACCTCTACCACCACTCGATTGTATCACTATTACCATTAACCCAAACTTTGACCATCCTAAAACCCACTATTAGCACTGGCATTGCTCACATTTCTTCAATAGCCATATTGCAACTTTTTTGTGATACATGACTCTGCCAATCAACAACCACTTATGAAGTGTGAATACTTAATTTTCAGCATCGTATATCTCTCTGACACTTGTCAAATAGGGACATGCCTCAGGAACACATCCTAAGTCCTAATTAAAGACAATTAAAGGAAACCTAAAATACTAAACAACTTAATGGAATTGGAAATATTGCACCTACTGCATTCCACATCTTGGACACTCCACGTGACTTGTCTAATATGTTATATTGTTATTGTTTCTCACGAAAACATTTGGGACACGACACGGACATGTGTCTTGCACCCAAATTTGCCTAAGACAGGTCTCTAATATAAAAAGTTATAATGGGGTTAAATTTTAATATTAAAAACTTATGGTCAATTAAAACTGAAAAATCAAAGATGTCTCTCTATCTGTTTGAACAATAACCTTAGTCAAAGGGGATAGGTAAGGAGAGAATCTATAATCAATTTTAATTAGGTTTTGTTGCATTTTCTAATATATTAAATTACATATTGTTATGTTGTACTAGCTGAAGAAGAAAAAGAGGAATCGCCGAAGAAGTCATAGCTTAAAAATTTTTATTTGTCTTTGTGACTTTTGAAATTTTGGGGTAGTTGAGCTTCTTTTAATATAGACTGTAGTGATTTATTCTATTGTTACACAATAGTAAATGTTTTAATTAGTGGTATGTTGTGTTTTTTAATATCATGTGTGGATATGTCATACTATTTTGATTATACTCTTATGTTATTGAAAACATTTTAATTAGTGTAATGTTGCATTATTTTTAATGCGTGAATTTGTGATGATGATATTTATGTATGACATATAAAAAATACGTAAAAGATGTTCACTTTTTTTTTCTTTGTGTGGTATCCTTGCTATGTTTGTATCATGTGTTCATATTGGGGTTGTGTATGTGGCCTTGCTTCTTAGATAGCCACCTTCTTTACCTCTCACCATGGACTTGGATACAAATTTTAGTTTGGGTACTTAGCATGGGGTTCACCCTAATTGCCATGGCCAAATATGTAAGAAAGAAGGCTAGATATTCATATATCTTAATCTTCTCTTGTTTTTAGCGCAAAATGGTGTTTGCAAAGTAACTTGCAACATTTTATTCGTTCTATAGGATTCTATGCCTAGTTTTTTGGTTACGTGGTAGATATGCTTGTTGGGTGCAGGGAATTGACCATGTAGACTTGTTTGAGACTTATTCCATACCCTTAATCCAGTATTGATTTATTTTGAGATGGATCTTCTACACAAGATTCCATCTAACGTAGCTCATTCTACCCACCTCATTGTTTCTCTTTTCTTGCTTGCTTATTGCATGCAAAATATGCTGTGTATGGAAACACATGAATGATTTGACCATCATTAACCTTAAATGTCTTTTGAATGTTTGCCTCCTACAATTGTTGTTTTACATTCATGACTTGTTGCAGTAATTGTTGATGACATAAGACATATGTGATCAATGTTTGGTTGTGGTAACAGTAATATGAAATTTTCTTTTATTCATGGCTTTTTGCTAAAAATGTACAAGTTATGCTGCTTATTGCATACTTTTTCTCTCACGGCCTAATCGATACAGAGTGGAACTTACTCATTGTTTCGTGTTAACATGATTTCTAGTTACAATCGAGAAGGCATTGGGTAAAGAATATTTTGAAGAATGGACATTTAGCTTAATTTAAGACATTAGGAATTTTGTTTAATCTTTCTGGTTTTGGCATGGCCAAGTTGAAAGGTACAGGCTTAAGACTGCTGGAATGGATGGTGTTGCAATTTCTTGGGCCGGGCTGCTTTGTGTTTAGGTGTTGGCTAGGCTTGACTGAGTTGGACAATTAATTTGGGCTGAACTTCAATTGGGTGGTTACTAGTTTGCTTCAGTTTGCATTGGGTTTGGTTTGAAAGCAGCCTTTTTTTAGTTTGGCTTAGATTTTGGGCAAGCGAGGTTGTGAGCTTAAGTATACTGGGTGAGTTAGTCCAACCTGGTGTGAACTGGTTCCTGGACTGCATCAATGGTTCTGGGTTAGTTGACTATTTAGGGTTTTTTCTCTGCAAACATTGTCTCTCTCTTTTTGCTGCTTCTCTTTCTTTCTTTGGGTGATGGTTGATTTGGTTTGAAGGTGGCCTGTTAACTATTTTTTGTTCGGCTTAGATTTTATGCTTGGTGAGTCAGTCCAGCCTGGTGTGAACTGGTTTACTGGACTGGATCAAAGATTCTGGGCTAGTTGAATATTTAGGGTTTCTTCTCTACAAACATTGTGTCACTCTCTGCTGCTTCATTCTCTCTATGGGTTTGTATTAGAACCAGTTGGGACAAAGGGAGAGAAACCCTAAATAAAATCCTATTAGGACTAAACTTCCTAAATAAACTAAATTCCTATGTTCTTCATCTTTTTCCTCATTCGATGCCTTCTTATTCCCCATCATCTTGTCCTGATTTTGATTGTTGCAAACTCACCATAAATAAGTTTATTTTTGCATGTTTTGTTCCCTAGTCACGTAGTGCATTCTAATTTCCATCGGTATGATTTTATATAGATTCTAATATCTAGAAAGGAAGAATTGGAGGCACCATTATCCCCTGCAACGGATGCAGTAATAAGAGTATTTAAACGTGTTAATGGACTTCCTGAGAGTGATGGTGATGTTAAAGCACCTGAAGCTGCTGGAGTTTCATTTTGTTCAATCCGGTTGTTGGTGTCATATGCACAAGCCATTAATCTAATTGGAAATCAAGTCGATACAGGAAAGCATCAATGCCTTGGTTTGAATTCTCTCAAGTGGTATGCTTTAATTGTGTGGTATGCTTTCACTGTGTTTAATATGTTTAGGCAACA
>JAVJHY011615447.1:0-10128 GCA_035593235.1 Phascolosoma agassizii
TCCGCCTCGACGGTGCCCTGCGGATGGCACCGAAGTAGAACGAAGCACCCAGCCCGTCTTGCGACGCCTCGGCGTGAACCCGATTCGGGTCGCCCCGCCCTTTGATCCGAACCTGAGAGAATCCCCGACATGAGTGGACCTTTTGGAAAAATGGCCTTCACCCTGCCCTTTGCGGATGCGCGCACCTCCGTTGAGCTCGCGCAACGCGCCGAAGGGGACTGGGGCTACGAGGCCATTTGGATGGCCGAGACCGCGGGGCCGGATTCCTTCACCCTTGCGGGTGCGGTGTTGCAGGCGACGTCGTCCCTCACCCTCGGCACCGCCATCGTCCCGGTTTACAACCGCACGCCGGCTGTGCTTGCCATGAGCGCAGGAACGCTGGGCCAGCTCGCCCCGGGCCGATTCATCCTGGGCCTGGGCTCGTCGAGTCACGCGATCATCGGGGACTGGAACGGCGTGCCCTTCGAAGCACCGTTAGGGAGTGTCCGCGATTCCGTGACGATCGTGCGTCAGGCCCTGGCCGGAGAGAAGACGAATCACGAGGGTGAGCGATTTCGCTCCAAGGGTTTCCGCCTTGGGGCCATTCCGCCCGAGCCGGTCCCGATCTATCTCGCGGCCCTGCGCGAGAAGATGCTGAACCTCGCGGGCGAAATCGGCGAAGGCCTGATCATCAACTTCCAGCCGATCGAGGCGATGGCCCAGATCGTCGAGGCCTATCGAGCTGGTGCCAAAATGGCAGGCCGAGATGGGGCTGAGGATGAAGTGGTCAGCCGGTTCCAGATCGCCGTCACCGATGACATCGGCATGGCTCGAAAGATCGTTCGCGCGGGCTTTGGCGGATACCTCGCACAGCCCGTCTACAACAAGTTCCTCTCATGGTGCGGTTACGAAGAGGAGGCCAAGTCGATCCGCGAAGGCTTCGCCAAGCGCGACCGGGATGCAGTGGGCAAAGCCATTCACGACGACCTGATCGATCGCATCGTGATTCTCGGCAACGAGAGCCAGTGCAAGGACAAGCTCGCAGCTTTCGTCGAGGGCGGCGTCACTACGCCGGTACTCGCGCCTCTCGCGGCCAAGAAGGAAGACGCCGTACGGATGATCGAAGCCTTCGCCCCGGCCCAAGCGTGACCCGCGGCCGTTTTCGAAAGAGGCCTTCTCATGTCTGAGGGCCCGATTTGGCTCAGTGGGGGTACAGGCCTTCTTGGGAAGCGTCTGATACCGCGGTTCCGCCATGCCGGTATGGGTCTGCGACTGGTGAGTCGGCGCCCAGAAGAGCTCACGCCAGCACCTGGCTGCGAAGTCGCGGGCTGGGACGGTGTGAGTCCGGAACCGGAACGGCTGCGCGGCTGCCGGGCCGTGATCCATCTCGCCGGGGAACCGGTCTTTGGAGGCCTCCCGACCAAGACTCGTCTTGCAAGGATCTGGGACAGCCGAATCCTGTCCACTCGCGCTCTGGTGGAATCCATGGCGGGTCTTCCGGAAGGCGAGCGTCCCGAAGCCCTGATCTGCGCCTCCGCTGTCGGATACTACGGCAACCGACAGGACGAGGAGCTCCCCGAAGACGCCGCGCCCGGCGAGGGGTTACTTGCCGACCTGTGCGTGGCCTGGGAGGGCGAAGCCCAGACTGCTGAGGCCCTCGGTGTACGCGTCGTCCATCTTCGCTTCGGAATCGTGCTTTCTCGTGAGGGCGGGGCCCTGTCGTTGATGGCTCCACTCTTCAAGCTTGGGCTCGGCGGCCGTCTTGGGGATGGACGCCAGTGGTTTCCGTGGGTGCACGTCGACGACGCGGTCTCCCAGATCGAGTTCGCGTTGAACCACGAGGAAGTTTGCGGCCCGGTGAACGTGGTGGCTCCGCAAGGCGTTCGTAACGACGCCTTCACGAAGACCCTCGGCCGGGTGGTCGGCCGTCCCACTCTCTTTGCGGTGCCTGCCTTTGCCGTGCGCGTCGCAACGGGACCCTTGGCCGATGAACTCTTGGGCAGCAAGCACGTCATCCCCGCCAAGCTCGGAGAAACCTGCTGGCTCCAGCCGACATTGGAAGAAGCGCTGCGCACCGAGCTCGGCTGACTCACCGCGGAACCGCTGACGACACCTGCGCGGAATCCGGCGCAGCCTGGGCCAAAAACTCCCCGGCATTCGGTCACGTCTTTCGTGCGCAAGCGCCCTTGCGCTCCCTTCGTCGCCGGGCCTGCGACCGCTCGGTCGCGCGCCTTGCCAGCGAGCCGAATCCGGCACCCTTCGTGCTACGAGCGACTTTCCGGCCGGACCTCGAGTTTGAGCGTCCATGCCCGGGTTCCCATTGCCTTCGCTCGAGCACTCGAGTGCCCTTCTGGTGCTCGCCATCGTGATCCTGGTCGGTGTCGGGTTTGGCGCGGTCGCACGACGCATCGGTCTTCCTGGCATCACGGGCCAGATTCTTGGTGGCGTACTGCTCGGCCAGGCCGGCCTTGGCCTGTTCACAGCCGACGCGCTGCACGAGCTCCAACCCATCACCCACCTGGCTTTGGGTCTGATTGCCGTCACGGTGGGCGCCCATCTCAACCTGCGACGTCTTCGCAATGCGGGGCGCAGACTCTTCTTCCTCTTCGTGTCCGAGGCGACGATCACGCCAGCAATCGTTTACCTGGCGCTTCGTGCCTGGGGCGGGGCTTCGGTCGAGCTCGCTCTGCTCTTGGCGACCGTCTCGATCGCCACCGCGCCAGCCACCGTCGTCGCCCTGGTTCGCGAGACTCGCGCGAAAGGGGTCTTCGTCAAGACGCTGTTGGCAGCGGTCGCTCTCAACAACGTGGCGTGCATCGTGTTGTTCGAGGTCGCTCGTACCCTGGTCTCGGATTTCAGTTCAACGAGCAGCTTCGAACTAAGCCAACTCGCAAATCCGCTCGGTCAAATCGCCTTGGCGGTCTCGGCGGGCACCGCCATTGCCTTCGCAATGGACTTCGTGGCCCGCGTCGCGCGGCAGTCCGACCGTCTAGCCACTGCCGCCATCGCCTCCTTGCTGCTTGCGTGCGGGGTCGCCAGCTCGCTTGGGGTCTCGGCCCTACTGACCTGTCTGGTCCTCGGTTTCGTGCATACGAACCTCGCCCGCGAACGCAGCCACCTGGTCGACTCGGTCTTCGCAGATTTCGAGCCGGCGATCCTCGCGGTGTTCTTCACCATGGGCGGGATGCACCTCTCGCTGGAGCACGCCCTTCTTGCGGGGCTGACGGCGCTGCTGCTCTTCGCGTTTCGTCTGCTTGGCAAGCTCGCCTCCGCCAATGTCGCGATGTGGCTTGCCGGGGCGCCAGACCGCGTACGAAGGAATCTCGGGTTGGCGCTGACGCCCCAGGCCGGGGTCGCCGTCGGCCTGGTCATCCTCGTTCAGGAAGATCCCCGCTTTGCCGAGATTTCGGGCCTGTTCAGCGCAGTGGTCCTGACCGTCGTCACCGCGAACGAGGTGATCGGGCCCATCCTCACGCGGTTTGCGCTTGGGCGGGCGGGAGAGATCGGCAAGGACCGACTACGCCTGATCGATTTTCTCCAGGAGGAACACATCGTCACCGGGTTTCGCGCCTCGACCAAGGAGGAAGCGATCGAGAAGCTCGTCGACTTGATGGTGCACTCTCACTCCTTGATGGACCTATCCCGGGACGAACTCCTACGCTCGGTCTTGGAGCGAGAAGAACAGGGCTCGACCTGCTTTGGTGGAGGCCTGGCGGTTCCCCACGGCATCCTGCCCGATGGCACGGCGATGGCCGGAGTCATGGCTCTGTCGAAGGAGGGCCTCGACTTCGAGACGCCGGATGGGCGACCCGTCCATTGCATGGTGCTGCTCGGCACGTCAAGCGAGGAGCGCGACCGCCATCTCCAGGTCTTGGCAGGTCTGGCGCGAACCGTCGGCAGCGACGTCGCCTTCCAAGACGAGTTGTTCAACGCGGGCAGCCCCGCTCACGCCGACGAGCTGCTCCACGGCGAGGAGTCGGAAGACTTCAACTACTTCCTGGAGGATGACGCCTGACGAGACCCGCAGCAGATCGGCAGTCCGCATCCCGCGAACCGCCGATCGACCTGGTCCTCGGATCAGAGGCTACGGCTGGGCCGGCCGGCGCTCGCTGTCGTTGCCGTCTCGACGAGAGCCGGTGCTGGGGCGCCGACTTCGCCGGCCAGAAGAGCCCTCCGCCTGAGGCCGGCTTTCGCTTCGACGTCCGGACTGCGCGCTTCCGGAGCGGCCTTCCGAGCGATTCGAGTTCGAAGCGGACCCGCTTCGCTGGGAAGAACGGCCGCTTCCGCCGCGCCCTTCCCTCAGCTCAGCTGCGCGTTCTCGATCGGCGGCCGGGTTGCTCCGGCCCCCGCGCGATCGGCCCTGACTTCGCTGCGAAGAGCGCCCACCACCGGAGCGGCGGCCTTGGCCCCCTCCGCCAGCGGAGCTGCTTTGGCCGCCCCGAGAACCGCCACGATTTCGCTGGCCGCCCCCGCGCTGGCCTTGAGAGCCTCGCTCTCGCGCGTCACTACCGGTCTCGGCCACAAGGCCTTCTGGCGTTTCGAGCACGTCGAATCGACGACGGGTCAAACGTTCGATCGCCGTGAGATGGGCGCGCTCTTCCGGCGAGCACAGCGAGAGGGCGATGCCGCTCTCCCCCGCCCGACCGGTTCGACCGATCCGGTGCACATAGGTCTCCGGCTCGTTCGGCATGTCGTAGTTGATCACATGGGAGATGCCCTTCACATCGATGCCCCGAGCGGCGAGGTCCGTCGCGACCACGACACGGGTCTGACCGGACTTGAAGCGGCGAAGCGCGGTCTCCCGCGCCGACTGGGACTTGTTCCCGTGAATCGCGGCCGCCTCGATCTGCACGCGTTCCAGCTTCTGGACCAGACGATTGGCACCGTGCTTGGTACGTGTGAAGACCAGCGCCCGGTCGACCTCGCCAGCCTCGAGCAGGTGCTTCAAGAGATCGGTCTTGCGCCGGCGGTCTACGTGATACACCGACTGCTCGATCGGCTCGACGGTGCTGGACACCGGGTCGACCGCAAGCCGAATCGGCTTGTACAGGAGCTTGCTCGCAAGCTCCTCGATCTCCTTCGGCATCGTCGCCGAGAAAAGCAGCGTCTGGCGATCCTTCGGGACCTCCTTGGCAACCTTTCGCACGTCATGGATGAAGCCCATGTCGAGCATTCGATCCGCCTCGTCGAGCACGAAGAAGCGCACGTGTCGCAGATCGATGACGCCATCATTCATCAGGTCGAGCAAGCGACCCGGTGTGGCCACGAGCACATCGACACCCCGGCGCAGCTTCTGGGCTTGCGGCCCCTTGCTCACACCGCCAAACACGACGGCTGCGCGGATATCCGCATCGCCGGCGTAGGTGACAAAGCTTTCGTGGATCTGTGCAGCCAGCTCCCGCGTGGGCGCGAGCACGAGGGCCAGAATTTCGCGGCGACCGTTGCCCACATCCTCACCCAGCAGATCCTCGAGGATCGGCAGGGCGAAGGCTGCGGTCTTTCCGGTACCGGTCTGGGCGCAGCCCAGGACATCTTGGCCGTCGAGGACGTGGGGAATGGCTTCGCGCTGGATCGGCGTAGGGGTTTCGTAGCCTGCGGCGTCCAGGGCCTCACACAGATCGGCGCCAAGGCCGAGTGCCTCGAACGCGTTCGGGGCAGGGGAAGACGGCGCCGTCGTGGGCGCCTGGTTCTGAGATTCGTTCAACAAAAAAATGAGTCCTTGGAAGCGATCCCGCGTAGGCCCTCGTCGGCCGAGACGCACGAATCGCTCGTGGTTGTGAAGAGGTCAGGGTCCCTTTGGAACACTCCTGAACCGCCGTTCTCCCGTGGGAGGCGGGTATCAGGGACCTGGGGGATGCTGTCAGACCTCGGTCGGTGGCCTAGCCACCTGCACGTCCCGCCCTCGTGACGTGATGAAGAAGAATCGAGCGCTCCCCCATCCGGTTCTCCGCAGAAGAAAAGGTCTTCAGCAGAAGGAAAGCTTCAACCAGAAGCTCAATGACCCATACACAGGTCGGGACGGGAGCAGGGCGTCAGAAGGCGGCGGGCAGACGAGGCGCGCCTCTTTTGATCGAGCTCGGCGTCCATCATACAGGATTCGCTCGCAGGCGCCGGCCACCTCCCTGATCGGCCAGCGGGCCGGGAAGTTGAGCCCTCCGTTGCGCGTCGCTGCCTGCTCCAAGCGCGTGCTACTGGGCCCCACGGTGCTCGAATCGGCCCCTGGGCTAGTTTCTCCTTGGGGGCTTCGACTTACCCTGGGGTAAGCCCCTAATCGCTCGAAAATCGTTCTGAGTGGTTTCACTCGAAAAAAAACCTTCTTCGTACCCACCGATCCCGACTTATACGCGAGTCCGCCGACCCGCTGTAGTCTGTCGGCTGTCGAGCGACGTGGAGAACTCGAACATGGAAACCGACTTTAGCTATCCGGAGCGGAACCTGTGGGCTGCTGCCAGTGACGCCTTGATCTGGTTGTCAGGCCCGGTCAGTGAACGGGGCGCAGCGAGGGCCTCTCGCCTAGCGCTCCACATGGGCGGGCCTGTCATTCACGAACGCCGCCTCGCGATGCGCGAACATCCTACCGGGCGCCGCTTGCTCAGTGAGCGCCCGGACCTGTGCGCAGCGCTGAACGATATGGGCAGCTTGGCCGACATGCCCGAGGGATCGCTGGGGCGCGCGTACCACCAGTTCATGGATCATCCGGAGACGATTCCCGGCTACCTGCTCTCTGGCTTGATCTACCGGGACGGCTGGTTCGACACGGTTCCGATGGACGATGAGTTGCGGTGGGCTTTCGAGCGCTGGATGCAGACCCACGACCTGATGCACGTGGTGAGCGGCTATGGCGCCGACCTCGCCGGCGAGGGCCTCAACATCTACTTCACGGGCGGCTACAACCTCGGCCTCTCTTGGCGTGCGACCTATTGGAGCCCCTACGGGATCGCACCGCGTCTGATGCGACCGAACATCGGCCGAGATCGCTGGTTTCGCTTTCTTGGCGAGGCTTGGGCCCGTGGATGCGCCGCGCGGCGGCACCTCCCCTTCGAGTCGGTTGCGTGGGAAGAACTACTTCCCCTACCGCTCGCGGAGGTGCAGCGAAGTTTGGGCCTGCCGCCTGTATCGGACCCGGAGATGAACAGCGCGGAGTGGAAGGACGAGGGCTTCTTTACTCGCAAGTTCCTGGCTTCCAACGTCGACTACGAGTCCGTCCAAGGTGTGAAGGCGGCCGTCGAGGCCGGCGTCCCGGTGAAGGAGCTGATGCGCGCGGACTCCCGCACCCGGGGCCGGGTGGAGAAGCTCGCCCGAGAGGGCGCCAAGGTCGACATCCTCATGGACGCGCTAGCCGCCTGACCGGTGCGTCTGTCTGGGCGGAAGGAGGCCTAGGACTCGGGTCCAAAGATCGTCGGGAGGATCTCCTTCGCGAGAGCCACCTTCGGTCCCGGATTCACTTGGTGATATCCGAGTTCCACCTCGAAGCCGTCACGAGGTGCAAACTGGCCCGCGAATTCGTCCCGCACCCTTTCGAGTACGGAGGATGCACGCTCCTCGTTGACGTCCGTCAACAAGAGCACGGCGCGGCCACGCAAGAGTCGGAACACCGAGTCCTCGACGCGCAGGGCACTCTCGACGTAGTCGATGAATTCCGGCGCGAGCAGATCGGCCTCATCGCCCGCAATCCCTACGAAGACGGAAGAGACCGAGTGGTTCTGCGCGAGATCCGTGGCTCGGTCAAAGAGTCCCCGAAGATGGCGGGGGTCATGCTTGGGCGGTTGGGGGGTCATGGTGAGCATCGCTGTCCGTCATCGGTCCATACCTCAAGAGACTGAAGTGAAACACACCCACCAAGATGAGACCTCCGTCGCCCACGCCCACCACCCGGCAACTTCGGCTCGGGTCCGTGGGTTCGGGCGCTTCCGACTCTTCTTGCTGGTCGCCTTCCATCGCCTACCGTACGCGCTTCCCCATGCAGACGCCTCCGAGAGCCCTCCGCCTGGCGACCGGCTTCTCAGTCCTGGTCGTTCTGACCACACTGTTGATCGTACTGGGTGCCCTTGTAAGAGCCCACGGGGCGGGCTTGGCTTGCCCGGACTGGCCCCTGTGCTTCGGCGAGGTCATCCCCCGCTTCGACGTGAAGATAGGGTTCGAGTGGGGCCATCGGGTCATGGCTGGTTCGATCGGTCTGATCTTTCTGGCCCTCGCGATCGCCGTTTTTTCGATACCGGCACTGCGTTCCGCTGTGGGCCGAATCACGGTGTTGACCGGCGGGGTGCTCGCTGTGCAGATCCTGCTCGGCGCACTCACGGTCTGGGAGCTGCTGGCGCGGTGGACCGTCACCTCCCATCTGCTCACCGGGAACCTGTTCAACCTGCTCTTGCTTTGGCTCGCCCTCAGCCTGCGGCACGTTGCGCGGCCCGCGACCCATCCGAAACCCGACGCCCACCTACGTCAAGGTACCTGGCTGGTTGCGTTCCTTGTTCTCACTCAGATGGCCCTCGGTGGCCTGGTCTCCTCGGGTTATGCCGGTCTCGCCTGCCCAGAGTGGCCGACCTGCAATGGTGGCTATTGGTTTCCGAGTTGGCGGGGAAGTGTCGGCATCCACCTGGCTCATCGGATGAACGGTTATCTGCTGCTCGCCACCCTGCTTGGAATGGCCTGGAAGGCCCGCCACTGGCTGGTCTTGCGTGGGCGGCTCGGTCTTGCGGCCTTCCTCGGCGCGCTTCAGGTCGTCATTGGCATTCTGAACGTGTTGCTGGGGATCCCGGTCGAGGTGACCGGCCTGCACTCCGCGCTTGCTGCCGGCCTCGTGCTTGCCATCGCCGCGAGCCTCCACGCCTGCTACAACGCCGCACCGGATGCCGCCTAGCGGCGCCGAACCCAGAGGTACCCCATGAAGGCCTATCAGGTATTCGCTCGCATGAGCCCCGAGCAAGCCACTGCGCTCATGAATGAGCTCGCCGAAAGCACTCCCGGCTTGTACACCCAGGCTGTGGCGGCTGCGAGCGCGGTGATGAAGGCGCGACCGAAATTCGTGATGAGCCTCCCCGCCGAGAAACGCGCTCAGTTGATTCGGCGCTCTCTGGCCCGGGTCGCCGCCTCTCCCCTCGCAGAGGAGGTCCTGGCGTCGTACTTTCTTGGGCCCAGGAAGGATCTGTTGGTCGAGTGGCTCGATGCCCTAGGGATCGCCCACGAAGATGGCAGCCTCACGGAGGGTGCCCCCGAGTGTCCCACGGAAGAGAAGCTCCAGGAGGTCGTCACGGCGTTCAGGAAGGACGAGGACGCCGACGTCCGAGAGCTCCTCCTGCAAGCCTTCGCCTCTCAGTCCGCCATCGACTGGCCCGTCCTAGAGGGGATGATCGGCGTCGAGGCGGAGGCCTAAGAGCGAGGAGTCCAGACCTCACTGAGCGTGCGGCCCCGCATTGTTAGCTGGGCTCAGCCGCTACGGCCGGCCGGGCGCTCCAATTCGAGCCCTTTGTAGCCGGCCCGAAATCCGGCCTGGATCATCATCTCCGCCCGACTCCACCGGGTGGCGGGCTCGCCGTCGATTTCCTCGACGCGCAAAGCGCGACGCGTGCGATCGCGGAAGACGCGGCCCAATGCGCGAACTGCCAGGTTCAGTGCATCTTCGGCCCGAGATGGATCCACGACGGGGAAGGTCCAGAGCTTGCGCCCCGAACGCTCCAAGAAGAGCAGGAGTTCTCCGTCGACCGTGACGACCCGCGCCCCGCTACTACGCCGCGGCCTCGCCTTGTCGGACGTCGCCTGGGGCCAGGGGAGCTGTGCGCCGTAGGGACTCGCCGGATCGCAGGCCGAGAGCAGGTGAACGACCGGTTCTTCCCCGAACTGACGAGAGGCGCGAAGTCGGTCGACAGCGCCGGCGAATGCGAACTGGGCGCCGCTGTATCCCTCGATGAAGTGACCGCGCCGCAACTTGCCCATTTCTTCCATCTCTCGGAACACCGGATAGAGGTGGCTCCAGCCGCCCGTCACGGACTCGAGCGCGAGGACGTCCCGACTCGCGATGCCATAGCGCTCCAACAGACCCAGCGCGCGTGCATGGGCGCGGGCCGTCGGATCGACACTCGGGTCGAGCAGGGCTTGCACCAAGGACCAACGGCCGGATGCCGCGGAAGGCAGGGCTCGTGCTCCTCGGCC
>JAVJHY011615667.1:0-10124 GCA_035593235.1 Phascolosoma agassizii
GGGTGCGCTCGACGCCACCCGCATCGGGCGAGACGAACACGGGCGGATCCGTGAAGCGCGGCTTGAGGTGCTCGAGAAACACCGGCATCGCGTAGAGATGGTCGAAGGGGACGTTGAAGAACCCCTGAATCTGGCCGGCGTGCAAATCCATCGCGACGACTCGATTGACGCCTGAAGTCGTCAGGAGGTCCGCAACGAGCTTGGCGGTGATCGGAGTCCGCGGAGCTGCTTTTCGGTCTTGGCGAGCGTAGCCGTAGTACGGGACCACCGCCGTGATCGAGCCTGCGGAGGCCCTTCGAAGCGCGTCGACCATCACCAAGAGCTCCATGAGACGATCGTTCACCGGCGCGCAGGTCGACTGAATGATGTAGACGTCCACGCCACGAACGTTCTCCTGGATCTCGGTGAATACCTCGCCGTCGGAGAACGTAGAGCAGCGGGCCTTGCCCAGCGGCGTCTGGAGGTAGGTAGCGATCCGTTCGGCGAGGGGAAAATGCGGCCGGGCGGCAAACACCAAAGCAGTGGACTTGAACACGGCGGCCCTCCTCTTAAGGTCCGGAACAGCGCCCCGCGTTCCGAGCGCGGGAGGTAGCAACTCGGTCATAGCAGTGTCAATCGCGATCACCCACCGAACGCGTGCCGATTTCGTCGATGAGCTCCGCGGCCTCGCCGTGGTGCTGATGATCCTGTGGCACACCGCCGATTCTTGGCTGTTGCCTGGGTTGCGCGACGGTCGCGGGTGGGGGTTGGTTCGGATCGTTGGAGGAATGGCCGCTCCACTCTTCGTCCTGCTCGCCGGAGTCGGTGTGGGGTGGAAACTCGCTTCGAAACCCGATCGCGCCGGTCGCACAGCTGGGGCGGCAACCAGGCTCGTTTGGCGTGGCGTTGGGATCATCGCATTGGGGTACCTGTTGCGACTCCAGATGTGGGCCGTGGACGCACACGGCGCCTCACAACCTGGCGCGTGGATGCTCATCATCACGTTCGTGGTTGGCGGATTGGGAATCTGGATCGCAACGCAACTTCGGTCTGCGCGCCTGTGGGTTCTTTGTGGAAGCTTTGCGGTGTTCTCCACAGGGGTGTGGATTCTTTTTCGTTGGTGGCCGCAAAACGTGTCGCTCTTGCGAGTCGACATCTTGCAATGCATCGGCGCGTGCATTGTCGTGTTGGGAGCAGGAGCGCGCTGGACACGCAAACCCGTGTTGGCATGCACGTTGGGTGTCGTCGTCGCGCTCTCCACCTCGTTCGTCGAAACGATCGTGCCAGGTGTCGTGCCGGCACCGATCGCTGCGTTCATCGCCCAAACTCCACACGATTCCGCGCAGCTGGGCGCCTTTCCTCTCTTTCCCTGGCTCGGGTATGCCTGGGTGGGTGCTGCGATTGGCAACACATGGTGCAGAGCGCATGCCAAAGGCACTGTCGCCCGGTCGGTCGTCTTGCTCGGCGCGCTTGGCGCGTTGGTCGCGATGGCCACCAGCGAGTCGTTTCCGTACGCGTTCAGGTACTTGGTCCGACATGACGAGATGGTCCCCGTGTTCCGGATGTTCTTCCGGGTTGGGATCGCATTGATCATGGCGACCGCGGTACTCCCCTTTGCCCAAGGGATGTCGGCTCGCAGCTGGCGTTCACCTGTCCGCGATTTGGGACAAACGTCTCTGTTGATCTACTGGGTGCATCTCCCAATCGTGTACGGCCTGTTCAGTCGTTCGTTCAAACGCACCATGTTTTTCGACACATGGGCGATCTGTTTTTCCGTTTTGGTCGTGACGATGATCATCGTCGCCCGCTTTCGACTCGACATCGTTCCACACGTTGCACGAAACATCCGAAACGCCCTGCGCGACAGGGGAATACTCGACGACGCAACGCAGACGGATCACGCGTGAGTCAGCGAAACGATCCGTCGCAATTGGGATCGTTTGCGTTGCGCTCTTGAAAAAACGCTTCATTGTCGCCCCCACGTCACGCAGAGGTCGCTCTGCAGTTGTTTCGTGCATGAGCCCTGCGGTACACAAACTTCGCGCTTACGACGTTCGATGTTCCGGAGAGACGCGATGACGACCGATACCGTCACACTGTGTACCGAACGCACAACCTTTCTTCCACTCTGGCAAGAATCGCTGGAGAGGCATGGTTTCAAGGTTCGTGTTTGTTCACCTGGCGAGTTGGCAACGACTGCCGTTCGCCACACCGCCGTAGTCTTTGATGCAAGCGAAGACTGCTACGACGATGATGACCTGCTCACTGCAGTTGGGTTCGTGCGGGCCGTCGGAGGCGTCCCCTTCGTTCACACTGACAAGGGCGTCATCGAAGAGGTCGTCGAAGAAGTTTGTCTGGGCCGCGTGAGCCGTGGCAACGACGACGTCGAGCGGATGGTCGCCGTGATGGCCCGCCAACTCGATCGCGATCGTTCCCGACGCTTCGAGTTCGTAACCGTCTCGCCTCGCGACGACGAAGTGCTTGCGATTCTCGGCGACGGAACCGCCTCGCTGCTTCGCCGCCCGATCCACAAAGACGACGACGGCTCCGAGGTGATCGCGATCACCTTGGCGGAAGATGCAGCCAGCGTGACACTCGAGCTCGCCACTGGAGTCATCGTGAAACTCCTCGCCGGTGGTGTGCCCCGACCGGGCGCAGATGGCAGCATGCCCATCGACGGAAGCCGCCTGGGGGCCAGGCTCCGCGAGCTTCGGCTCGAAGCAGGCCTCACACAGGCCGAATTGGCCCGTCGCACCGGAATTCACAGGCCAAACATCGCTCGCGTCGAAGCCGGCCGACACACGCCCAGCCTCGAAACGCTTGCCCGTCTTGCCACCGCCATCGGTGTGCCCACCACGCGCGTCCTGTCCGAAGACTGACCGTCGGGATCAAGACCTGCCGGCCGGGGTTCAACCCGCTGTAGTAGGTTCTCGTATGCCGGAGATCGATGCGAAGCGGGTTCCTTCGACGCCGAAGCATGCGGCGACGGTCATCGTGCTGCGCGATCCTGAGCCGTTCGAAGTCTTCATGGTGAAGCGGCACGCCAAGAGCGGGTTCATGGCGGGTGCGTTCGTCTTTCCCGGCGGCAAGCTCGATGAAGCCGATGGCGACGCGCGGCTCAGAGCTCGGGCCAGCGGGCGCTCGCTCTCCGACTGCGCCCTCGCGCTCGCTGAAACGGATGAAGCCCAAAGCATGGCGCTCTTCTTCGCGGCCATTCGCGAGACGTTCGAAGAAGCCGGCGTGCTACTCGCACAAGGGCATCTCGAAGAGGGCGATCGAAAGGCGCTCCATGATGGCGAGGTCACGCTTCCCGAACTCGCCGAGCGAGCGGACCTGACGTTTCACCTCGACGCCATGGTCCCCCAGGCGCGCTGGATCACCCCGACGGTCGAGCCACGGCGGTACGACACGCGTTTCTTTCTCACGCGCGTCCCGCCCGAGCAACAGGCCACGCATGATGCCATCGAAACGACCGAGGGTGCTTGGATGACCCCGTCGCGCGCACTCGAACGATCGCTGGCGGGTGAGATCCAACTTCCACCTCCCACCTTGCGTACGTTGGAGTGGTTGGTCGAACGAGGTTCGATCGCTGGTGCGCTTGCCGCGGCCAATGCGCAGCCTCCGCCGGTAATTCAGCCCGTACTTCAGAGTGCCGGTGGCGTGTTCACCCTAGCCCTACCTGGTGATCCTCTGCATCCCGTCGATGAACCGGTGTTTGAAGGCGTGACCCGTTTCGTACTCGAAAAGGGGCGCTGGTTCAGCCGCAAGGCGTGAACTCGATCGATCTTCGCGGCGTTCGATGTGGCGTCGAGACAACCTCGTCAGCCGCCGATGATCTCGCCGCCGTCGATGTAGATCGTGTTGCCAGTGATCCAGCGCGTGGCGGGCGTGGAGAGCGCCAGCATCGCGTCGGCGACATCCTGCGGGACGGTGAGCCGACCATGAGGATTGCGTGCTTGAGCGCTACCGATCATCACGTCGGATCCCGGGATTTTGCGTAGCGCTGGCGTATCGGTGACACCAGCGCACAACGCGTTGGCCGTGATGCCGTGCGGAGCCAACTCGACGGCGAGCTGACGCACGTGCGACTCGAGCGCGCACTTGGCCGCACTCACCGCGCCGTAGCCCTTCCACACCGTCGTGCTCCCCGCTGAGGTCATCGCAAAGATGCGCGCGTTCTCCGAAAAGAGACGGCGCCGAAGAAGATCTTGCGTCCAGTAGAGAAGACTGTGGGCCATCACGTCGAGCGTCATGTCCATGTTCGCCTTCGTGATGACAGCTTCGCCCTCTTCATCACTCCAATAAGGACGCAGCGTGCCGAACGCGAGCGAGTGCATCAGCACCCGGACCTTCTCGTCGCCGAGGGTCTCGGCAAGCGAGTCGAGCGTGGCGTTGCGCTTCTTCTCATCTGCCGCGTTGACGTTGAAGAACGCCGCCTTGCGGCCCTCGGCCTCGACCGCCTTGTGGATCTCGGCGACGTGGGCGCGGCCGGCGCGACGATCCAAATGCACGCCGGCGATGTTCAACCCCGCTTTGGCCAGCGTCCGTGCCGCCGTCTCACCAAAACCGCTCGAGGCGCCGAGAATCAGGGCCCAACCGTCCAACTTCAGTAGTTCGCTCATGGCGGCCGGACGCTAGCCCTCCAAGGAAGAGTCTTCAACGGGACAGTCGTCGCGGATGAAGTCGTGCAGTTGGAATGCATTTGGGTCGCAATCCCGTATCTTTGCTGTCGTGCCCTCGCCCCAAACTCACTGGTTTCTCGCATTGGTCTGGGGTTTGGGCTCGTTTGGCTGTTCCGAGGCGGGCGCCAGCGACCCGCCTCCAAGAAGGGTCCAAGTGGCCGCTCCGCGCACGCCGGTACGTCCGACGCCTCGACTTCCAGACCCCGCGCCAGAGCCAACTGCGGCTTCGCCGTTTCGATGTGCGGTTCCGGCGATTGCGGTTCCCCGCCCACGAGCATGCGCTCGCGGCCGAACCTACCCGGACTGCAAATGGCAGATGCCCGCGGCGCCGCTCTCGGAGGGTCGCTACCGACGATGGCGAAACACGATCGTGGAGCATTGGTGGGGCCGCCCTGCCCTCGTCGCAATGGTCCTGGCCACAGCAGACGACTTCGAACGAACGTTTCCCGATCAAGTTCTCGCGATCGGCGACCTGGATGCGCCGGGTCCTCGCCACGCGACACACGATCGAGGAGTCGACGTGGATCTCTACTTGCCCGGCGCGATGCTCGTCGACAACGCTGGCGGTGGGCGCTACCCGAAAAACTACGAAGGGAAGGCCGACGAAGAGATCGAACCTCTGCGTGAGAAAGTCGAAACGCTGGCGCGCATTCTTGCAACATGCACTGCCGGGCAGCTGCGCATCTACTACAACGACGAAACGGTCGTGGAGCGCTTTCACACTTGGTATGACGAACAAGGATTTGCCGAGAGTGAGTTCGGCCGGCCGATGCAAACGCACAACGAACTGCACGATTTTCACTTTCACGTGACCATGCCCGAAGAGCTGGCGCTCCTCCCCATGCCAGCCGGTATCGAACACCCATCTGTCGACATCGAGGAGCCCCCACCTCCGGGAAGCGCGCCACATCTCTCGTCGATGAACCGGCGACCCGGCGGTTGGGCAGCGGTACCGATCGACCGCGGCGAACCCGAGCAAGAGGCCGCGGGTTCCGAACCCGACACCGAAATGAGCACACCCAACCCGAGCACCGACGAAGGTTGAACGTCATGAGACTCTGTCTTTGCGCGTGTGTTTCCGCGGGTGCGTTTGCATGCAGCACCCCACCCGCCGACGAAGCCGTGCGGGTGACTTCAGTGGGTGACGAAGCCACCGTCGCCACCCGGCACGCGACCCCGCAGACGAGGCGGGTCGAGCTTCCTGCACTCGAAGGCCCATTCAATCCGCAACTCGACATGATCTATCAAGTTGTGCGCTTCGAGCAGTGGATCGTGACCGGGACGCAGGGCGGCGTGGTCGTCTGGGATCCCGAGCGTCGCGTGCCCGTGGCCACGCACGAGGAGTTCATCTGCAACAGCGTGGTCGTCGCGCTCGACTCCGTTTGGGCGGGCTGCGACAAACACGTCCTTCGGTGGAATGCGGGCGGATGGGAAGAACATCTCGCCAACGACGAGAACGACGCCGACTACTACCAGCTCGTCATCGGTCCACAGGGGGAAGTGCGCGTCGGTTACGGCAGCATGGGCTGGCAATGGGACGTTGGTGGCTCCGGCTTCGTTCGCAGCAGTCAGCCCTTCGCCGGCTCCTACCACGCCATCTATCACCACGGAGAGCTATGGGCGGTCGATTTCATGTCGGGACTGCGCGGTCCGCAGGGAACGATCCCGATCCAGTCCGCCATATATCCGGGCGACGACCCTCGCCGGTTGCACATCGATGAAACGGAGCGACTCTGGGTCCAGGACTTCGGTTCCGGGCTCTACGTCTGGCAAAACGGAACGTTCGTCAGCGACCCCGAAATGTCGGACAAAGCGACCGGTGTGGCCATCGACATCAGGCGCGATCGCCAATGGATGTTGCACTACACCGACGGCCTGATCGTGCGTGAAGGCGAGCGCCGTCAGAGCATCGGCTTGTCCGACCTCTCGAACATGCGCGACATGCTGCTGGACCCCGACGGCAGCATCTGGGTCGGAAGCTGGCGTGGCCTCGCCCGGGTCGCGCTCGATGGCACGAGCGTAGAGCGCACCGAACTCCGCCTCATGCCCTGACTCCCTCGCCGTTTCGCGCGTGACTCTGTTGCTAGCGCGACGCTTTTTCGTCGTGGCCCGAGACACCAAAACGCGAAGCGAGCTCCCGTTCGACGTCGCGCAGACTCAGCCCCCGAAACTGCAACCCCACCATCGCGTGGTAGAGCACATCGGCCGTCTCAGAGACCACTCGTTCATCAGACTCCGAGGCGAGCGCCGTGCCCAACTCGCCCGCCTCTTCGGCGAGCTTCTCCGCAATCTTCGGAGCGCCCTTGACCAGCAACGACTTCGTGTAGCTCGTGCCCTCGTCTGACTCGGCGCGCGCACGAAGCGTCTGCGTCAGTCGCTCGAGAACCGGAAGTGCGTTTCCCGAGTCCTCATGCGCCCCCAAACGCCGAAAGAAACAAGTCCGCGCGCCCGTGTGGCAGCTCGGCCCCGCCGGATCGACCAGATAGACCAGCGCGTCAGCATCGCAGTCCGCCCAGACCTCGCTGACCGCCAGGGTGTTCCCACTCGACTCGCCCTTCTTCCAAAGCGACTGCCGAGAGCGGGACCAAAAATGAGCGAGGCCCGAATCGAGCGTCAGAGCAACCGCCTCACGGTTCGCAAACGCCACCATCCGGACCTCACCCGAAAACACATCCTGCGCGACCACCGTGACGAGCCCCGCCGCGTCCCATTTCAGCTCATCGAGCATGAAGGTGGGTACGCGACCGGGCCCGCCCCGGCAACCCCTCACCCCCGCAGCGCAGCCATCATCGCCTCGTGCTTGGCCCGCGCAATCGCCTCCATGTGCCCCATCGCCTTGTCGGAGAAACGTTCTGCAGACTCGGCGGCCTGATCGAGCATGTCCGCGTGTTCGCTGTGCTCTGTGGCACTGAGCGCCATGCCTTCTGCGTCGGAGTCACGATCCGAGGCCGCAAAGTCGAAGCCCGCCTTGGCCGCGCTGCCGCCGGCATTGATGAGGTCGCTAAGGCCTTCGCCTCGTGAGGTGATTGCCTTTGCTCCCTGCTCGTCTGCGTTGCTCGCTGCTCCAGCCGAGCCGATCGACACCGTCGCCGCCGTTGCCTGCGCAGCGGACTGGACAACCGTGCCCACCAGGCGGAGGACCGCGCCTTTGCGTTTGTCGGAAATCGACTCGCGACGAGCCTCCGTGCGGAGTCGTCTCGAGCGCCGTTCGGCATCACGCGACCGCTGTTGCGAATCGTCGAGCCTCAAACTGATCTCGGCGATCATGCCCTCCGGATCTCCCGCGGGCGCCAAGGGTGTGGGGGCGAAGTCGGCGATTGCCGGAGGGGTGGACGGACTCGTGTTTACTCCCTGAACCATTTCTCTTTCCTTTCAGGCAATGGCTCGGGCCGCTGCCAGCTGTGCGTCGTTGTTGACCGCGCGAGCCTCGGAGAGACGCCCCGCGATGCGTTGATAGCGTTCGAACACTTGGCGGATTGCGTCAGCCGCTTCTTCTTGGTCCTCGAGTGCGACCTCGACGTCGAGCTGCTGCTCGTCTGCATCCAGTTGCCGCTGGTCGGCCTCGAAGGCGAATCCACCACGCACGGCGTCGATAGTCGCTTCCGTCAATGACTTGAGCGGCTCTAGGATTTCCTTGATGAGCTTCAGGATGCGGATCGCCTCTGGGAGCTCTCGCGCGGTCTGCGTGGTCTGTGCCGTTGTTTCGGCAACGCCGCTCGCAACCTCGCCAGTCGTCGCCGCGACTTGAGTCCCTTGGCTCACACCTTCTCCCGCAGCACTCCCCGTGCTTGCGATTCCGGCTCCCGCCATGAGGATCGCGCCAGCCAGCTTGAGCACCAGCCCGGCGATCATGCCGCCCTTCTCAGGCAGCATGCCGCGCTCGGCCATGCCGCCCACGATGTCTCCGGCAGCAATGAGCACGATTCCGACCGCAACGAGCGCAGCGCCTGCACCACCAAAGATGGAGAGCACCGCACCGATCGCAGTGATGACTGCGCTGATGAGTTTCTTCACCCAACGCGGTGCCTTCTTGGACGCCTTCTTCAGCGCCTTCTCCGCTTTCGCCAGGAGCTTCATCTTCCTGGCTTCGGCCGCAGAAGCGTTCGCATCGGCATTCTCGACGGTGGTTTGCTGGGTGTCCGTTTGGTTGTTGCGGTTGTACGCCTCCATCGCCTGAAGAAGCGTGGTGGGGTCCAACGCGCCCGAGAGAGCCAGCGCGAAGAGCTGCATCTGGTTGTCGCTCTGAGTTCCCGATGGGATCGGAATGCCTGAGCCAGTCGGTGCGACCTCGGATGCTGACTCGCGTCGCTGCGCATCTCGTCGCGTGGTGCCACCTCGCTCCACACCCTGCGCAATCGGTGCTCCCTGAACGTTTCTCACTCTACCCATGACGCCACCTCTTCGAAGGCTTCGGCCTTCGTCTTCTGACCCGCGCGTCGCGCAATCTCCGCCATGGTGCGGAGGGTGGCGGCCCGGGTCGGGTCCATCATCAATCCCGCCTCGAGAAGCTCGAGAGCCTCGGCGGGCCTGCCGGCCCGAGCCGTTGCTCGGGCCAAGCGCTCCAACTGCTCGATGGCCATCGGATCACATGTTCCGGGCGATGGCTTGGTTGGTGTCCGCCATGCTCTTGATCATCTGCGTCGCCATCGTGATGACCTGCGAGCGCTGCTGCATGGCTGACTGCATGCGCACCATCTGCAGTTCGTTGCCGGAGTTCACACGGCGCGACTCGCTTTCGAGTTTCGCGACCAGCGCGTCGAGTGACGGGCCTTTCACGCGCATGTTGGCCATCATCGGGTCGGGATCGTGCACCCCACGGCCCTGGCCGGCGAAGTGCCGCTCGGCCCCGTCTTTGAACATTTGGGCCCAATGCCGCTCGCTTGAACTCGACTCCGGGTTCTCCAGAACCGCGACGGCGTCGTCATACTGCTTTCGCATTCGCCGAGACGTGGCGGAACCTCCACCCGTGAGGCCGAGCCCTTCGATTCCCAACTTGTCCAGTAGGTCGAAAGCATTCATTTGCTCTCCCTCCCACTCGACCATGATGTTCTCGAGCTTCATGCCGTCCTGGAGGGCGGCCTTGCACTTGCGCTCCTGCACTGCATTCTTGCCAAAGGCCTACCGACCCCCCGCGCCGTAGTGGCCTTTAGCCCGCTAACAGACCAAACCATGCAAAGCCAATCGCTTCAAGATAACGCCAAATCCGAGGCCATGCTCCCCGTTGAGCGCATGGGCGATGTGCGCGATATGTATATCGTTAATGATTTCGAAAACCCACTCGCCTCACCGCTTTTCGGTGAATACAAAAACGCTCCGCCTGTTTTCCTCAGCGTTGGCACGAAAGAAATTCTGCGAGACGATACCCTCGCGATGGCCGCTAAACTCCGCGCCCAAAACGTGCCGGTCACGCTGGAAATCCTTGAGAACGCGCCACATGTATGGCCGTTTTTTCATGGCCGCCTA
>JAVJHY011615775.1:0-10124 GCA_035593235.1 Phascolosoma agassizii
ACGACCACCGCGGGTCAAACGACCACAACGGATACGTGCTGAAAATATCCAATGACCGCGAAGAGTCCAGTACGCTTGATTTCCAAATCAAGGCTTTGCAGCATCTGACCGATAACGCGCCATCGCTTTCCGTGCCCAAAATAAGGCCCCTGATTTCGGGTCAACCGTTCGGACGCATCACCTCACAGGACGGTACAGAACACCTGGTTCACATGATCAGCCTGCTGGCTGGTGTCACGCTCACGGACGTAATTCTGGACCATGATAATCTTTACGCTGTGGGCGCACAGGCCGGTAAAGCCGCCGCAGGATTGAAAGGCTTCTTTCATGCTGCCGCCGGACAGGAAATGTTCTGGGATGTGAGACTGCTTGGACAGTACGCCCCCTATGTGAGCCATATACCTGACCCAATGTTGCGGAAATCAGTGGAAAACTTCATCGCGTCTTTTGAGCGCGATACCCTGCCCGCGCTCAGTACATTGCGTGCGCAGGTCGTTCACCACGATACCAACCTGAGCAATGCTCTGGTGGACCCAGATGATCCAACCTGCGTCACTGGTCTGATAGACTTCGGCGACATGATCCATGCGTCCATTGCCCAGGACGTGGCCGTAGCGGCCGCTGAACTGGCACGGTCCGAGATCAGCATTCTTGATGGTATCGTGGCCGTGGTCAGCGGCTACGATGCGACGTTTCCGCTTGAAGAAGTGGAAGTGGACCTGATTTATGATCTGGTCATTGCGCGCCAGATGCTGGGCATCCTGATCGGCATTACCCGAAAACTGAACGATGTCATGTCTGTGCACGATATTGACTACGACGGTCTTTATGGACCGCCGCTGGACTTGTTACTGTCCATTGGACGGGATAAGACCCGCAAGGCGCTTCGGTCGGTCTGCCGATTTCCTGAGTACTGCCCGCCCGTAATGCTCGAAGCCGGCACCAACAAGGACGTAACTGATGATCTGATCAATCGTCGACGAAAAGTGTTGGGTACAGCCTTGCCGTTAACCTACGACACACCGGTGCATACCGTGCGCGGTGAAGGCGTGTGGCTTTATGACGTGGACGGACGGCGGTATCTAGATTGCTATAATAATGTACCCCACGTGGGTCATTGCCACCCCCACGTGGTTAAGGCGCTGTCGCGTCAATCGGCAGCGCTCAACACCAATTCCCGCTATCTGTTTGAAAGTATCATCGAATATTCAGAGCGCCTTGGTGCCACGATGCCAGGCGAGCTAGGGGCGTGCCTGTTCGTTAATTCGGGCAGCGAAGCCAATGATATAGCCCTTCGCATGGCAAAGGAGTGTTCCGGCCAGGATGGTGCGTTGATCGTGGATGGTGCCTACCACGGAATCACCAATGAGATTTACGCGCTCTCACCGTCAGCGGAATGAGGACTTCACCCGAGCTCGGAACAAGGAAGCCCCGGCAATGCTCATGCGTCTGAATTGCGATCTGATATCCAGATGGTGGAGAGCCCCGACACTGTGCGCGGTCGTTTTGGTGCGGATGATCCCAACGCTGGCAGCAAATATGCGGAAGACGCAGACCGGGCCATCGCCCAACTAAAACAAGACGGCCATCCAGTCGGGGCCTTCATGGTGGATTCAGCTTTCAGCACCCATGGCATTCTTGATGTGCCACAGGGCTACACGGACGGCGTTTCAGAACGGGTCCGCGCCGCGGGCGGCATGATTATTGGTGATGAAGTGCAATCGGGCTTTGGTCGCTTGGGCGATCACATGTGGGGATTCGAACACCATGGCTTTACGCCCGACTTCGTTACACTGGGTAAGCCCATCGGTAACGGCTTGTCGCTGGGCGTGGTGGTGACCACACCTGAGATTCTGGAACAATTCACCCGCACCAAGGAATTCTTCTCAACCTTCGGCGGCAACCCGGTGGCCTGTACGGCGGCCATGGCGGTCATGGATGTGATGGAAAATGAAAACCTCATGGAGAACGCCCGCGTCACCGGCGCCTACCTGCGTGATGGATTGCGAGATATTAGCAACGACAGTGCAGCCATCGGCGACGTGCGCGGCAACGGCTTGTTTATCGGGGTGGATGTGGTTAGCGACAGGGCAACCATGGCACCCGATGCAACCGAGGCCTCACGCATCAAGAACCACCTGCGCAACAATGGATTCCTGGTGGGCAGCGACGGCATCGGTGGCAACATCCTGAAAATCCGCCCGTCTATGGTGTTCCGCAAAGAGCACGCGGACATGCTGATCGAAGCGTTTGGCAGGGCCTTGTGAAAAGAGGCTCAAATCAGGGATACGAAGTCGAGATTATTGGTCCGCTTGCGCCTCGGCTTCAAACTCTCCGTTCAGGCCAGCCTCCAGGTCCTTGAAATCCTGCGGCACGGGCAGGCCTTCGGCGCGCATGGTGGCAATTATCTGCCTGAGACGCATGAGAATTTCATGGGCCTCATTTTGATCACCCTGCATTTCCGTCATCAAGCGTGACAGTTCGGCGTTATAATCCACTTCAGTCATGGTGTTCGCCTCCTGTTGGTGTTTTATCGCACCCCTGATGATACGACATTTTGTGTGTGATCACCAAATCATCTGGTTCTATAGATGGTACTCGTGCAACCAAACCTGGGGGAGGCCCGGGGAAAGAGAGAAAATCATGAAAATCGGCTTTATCGGATTGGGCACCATGGGTGGCCCGGCGGCGGCCAACCTTATCAAGGGTGGTCATGAGCTCACGGTCTGTGATCTTAAACGCGAAAATGGTGAGCTCCATGTGGCGGCTGGGGCAACCTGGGCTGATACGCCGGCGGCGGCCACAACAGGCATGGACCTGATCTACACAATGGTGTTCGGGCCCAAGCAGATCGAACAGGTAATGCGCGGTGAAAACGGTGTGCTATCAGCAATCGGCGACGATCAGGTATGGATCGACATGACCACCAATCAACCCAATCTGTCGCGGGAACTGGCCGCCGAAGTCCAGGCCAAAGGTGGTGATCCCATCGATGCCCCCGTTACCGGTGCTGTTGATGGTGCCCGGTCCGGCAGCATGGCACAGTTCGCAGGCGGTAACGCCGATACGGTGGAACGCCTGCGTCCGGTCATGGAACTGATGGGTGACGTCTATTACATGGGGCCTAATGGATCGGGGTGCGTGACCAAATTAGCCAGTAACCAGCTCTGGGCCATTCACGCCGCCGCCATGGGCGAGGCCCTCGTCATGACCACCAAATCTGGGGTTGATTTAAGCCGGGCCTGGGATGCCCTGAAAATTGGCGCGGCGGAAAGCTGGTGTATGCACCATGATGCGCCTTCGGTGTTCGCCGGACATTATGATCCATCATTTACGCTGGATCTGTGCCAAAAGGACCTGGACCTGATTGTCGGGGCCTGTGACGACGCCGGCACGCCAGCCCCCATCACACGCGCCGTTCACAGCCAATTTGAGACCGCCCGCCAACGATACGGCGGCGATAAAGGCGAACTTCATGTGGTGAAACTGGAAGAGGACGCGGCTGGAGTATCGCTGCAAATGGATGGTGACTGGACACCCCACTGGGAAAAGTAAGCCACGCAAAAATGAACCCGCATTTTAATGTGCCAACGGGTGCGAATAATTGATTGTAATCCGCGACATTCATACCGACATAATACAATCAAACGAGTTTCGAATAAACATCTATACAACACAAGGTGCATCATCCTTGGCAATATTAAAGTAACCGGGAAAATATATGGACTGGCCCTCATTCTCATGTTCCTGGTCATGGGCGCATCCGGCACCGGTATCTGGCAGATGTTGAAAATCGGTAGCGAAATCGAAGGCATCGCTGAAGAAGACATGCCTGTTACAGAGGCCATCACAAAAATTACCATCCATCAACTTGAACAGGCTATCTTGTTTGAGCGGGGCCTCGCCATTGCCAACGGGTTGACCACAGAACCCCAAAACATCAATCCCGATGACATTGACCCGGCGAGAATGGCGCACTTCAAAGAAGTGGAGCACGAGTTTATGGCCCAGGGCCAAAGCGTGGAAGCGGAGATGCTGGACGTTGAAGAGATTGTACGCCATGCCATTGAAACCGCCCATTCCGAAGAAGCCAGAATAGAATTTGAAAACATTCTGATTGGACTGGAAAAAATTGAAGGCGAGCATACTGAATATGAAAAAATAACAGAAGAACTCTTCCATTCGGTAGAAAAGGGTGAGTTGGAGCACGCCGCAGAAATCAGCGAGGAGGCCGAACACCAGGGAGACAATATCGACCACGAACTGGAATCCCTTTTAACGGAGATTGAACATTTTACAGCCGAAGCTCTGCTCACCGCCGAAGAACATGAACATCACGCTCAGAATCTGCTGATCGGCGTAGCCGTCGGCTCTTTGATCATGGGTTGCCTGCTGTCATTCCTGATCGTGCAATCAATTGTGTCACCCATTAAAGACATGACATCGGCGATGGGTGAACTGACTGGCGGCAACCTGGACATCGAAATTCCCAACACAGAAAAGACCGATGAAATCGGGACCATGGCGCAGGCCGTTCTGGTTTTCAAAGAGAATGCTGTTCAAATTAAACAAAATGCCGAAGCCGAGGTTATTCGCGAACGCACAGCGGCGGAAGATAAAGCCACACAGGAACGCGAAGCTGAAGAACAAACCCGTGCGACCATGAACAAACTAGCCGACAATTTTGAAGGAACCGTCAGTGCATCAATAACCAGCATTGTGGACGGCTCCAAAGATATTCTGGCCGCCGCATCAACCATGAGCCGAAGCATGGACAGTTCCGCTGGTGGCACCATGGAGGTCGCCGAAGCTTCTATCTCAACGGCCCAAGGGGCCGTGGATGTTGCTGTCGCAGCCTCAGAACTTTCTGCATCCACCACTGAAATCAGCCGACAGGTCGCTGAATCATCAAGAGTCAGCAATGCCGCCGTACGCGAAGCAGGTGAAGTAAATGACAAGATACAGGGGCTCAATGAGGCCGCGCAGAAAATTGGCCAGGTCGTACAACTGATCACAGATATTGCTGAGCAAACCAATCTTTTGGTCTTGAATGCAACGATTGAGGCTGCACGGGCCGGCGATGCCGGTAAAGGGTTTGCCGTGGTTGCGTCTGAAGTCAAAAACCTTGCCAATCAAACAGCCAAGGCAACTGAGGAAATCAGCAACCAGATCATAACGGTTCAGGAAGAGACCCGCTCGTCAGCGGAAGCCATTGGAAACATCTCAAAAACAATCTACTCGATTGATGAGGTATCCACGTCCATTTCTGCGGCTGTTGAAGAACAGGGGGCTGCCACATCCGAAATTGCATCCACGGTGGAACGATTGAGCGAAAACGCAAAAATCGTTGCCGATAAGGTTGCTGGGGTGACTCGTGCATCTGCGCAATCGTATAGCTCTGCTATACTCGTCACGTGGGCGGGTAACGACCTGTCAAAACCGGTGAACGATATGCAGGAAGGCGTTGAGGATTTCCTCAATAACGTGCGCCAGTAACTTGGAAACAATCACGACTGTCGATTAAAAACCCAGTTTGACTCGGGCCGCTCTATCCAGATAACGGTGATATAATCCGATACACCGGGAATGGAGTGATCACACATTTCCTTGCAAGTTTTCTGACATGGAGTCTAAAGTAAGGCTCGTCGGGGGGCGTGCGGGGTATAAAATGGTATCTAACGTCAAGGCTGCCGTCGTTCAATCAATATATGTTTGAACTGCTTATTTCGAGAAATACCGTTTATTTCGGGAAATATTATGTCCAAATTAAATCTTCGTCTTAAGCCCCGGCTAATCGCATTCTTTCTGTTGATCGGGCTACTTCCGTTTGTGGTCATTGGTGTGATATCCATGAAACAGAGTGGTGATGCCTTGCATGACCTGGCCTTCAATCAGTTGGAGAGCATCCGCGAGGTGAAAAAGTCACAGATTGAGCGTTATTTCAAAAACCGCCATCACGACATGGAGGTCCTGACCGCTACGGCCACCACCATGATGGAAGACGCCTTTTCCAAACTGGAAGCCGTGCGGGCCAATAAGGCCAACGCAATTCGAAATTACTTCAATACCATCGAAGGTCAGATTATCACCTTGTCGGAAGACCGCATGATCATCGATGCCATGCGGGATTTTCGCTACGATTATGAAGATTTCGGTGACGAAAATGACTACAGCGAATCAGAAATAGCGTCCATGAAAGAGGAACTGCGTTCCTACTATACAGACCAGTTTATGGTCGAGTATCAGGCGCAAAATGGCGAAGGTAGCGGGCCGGACATTGACGCCCTGTTCGACGCCATGGCCTATGATACAGTCGCCATGCAATACAATTATATTCAGGCAAATGAAAATCCATTGGGATCAAAACATGAGCTGAACCGCTCGGACGATAAATCCCAGTACAGTACCCGCCACGCCCTGGTTCATCCCGCCATTCGCGATTATCTTGAGAAATTCGGTTACTACGACATCTTCCTGGTGGATGCCGATAGCGGTAACATCATTTATTCCGTGTTCAAGGAACTGGATTTCGCGACCTCCCTGATTGATGGCCCGTGGGCCGACAGCGGCATCGGCCGGGTCTTCCGTAAGGCCCTCACCCTGGAAGACAAGCATGGTATCGCCTTTGATGATCTGGCTCTGTACACACCATCCTATGATGCGCCCGCCGGATTTATCGCGTCGCCAATCTACGATGGCTGGGAACGTGTTGGTGTTCTGATATTCCAGATGCCCCTGGATGCCATCTCGAACATTATGGGCGAGAGGGCCGGACTGGGTGAAACGGGTGAGACCTATATGGTGGGTGAGGACATGCTGATGCGCTCCGATTCCTACCTGGACCCGGACGCCCACACGGTAACTGCATCATTCCGGCACCCGGACAAGGGAACGGCCAAAACCGAGGCTGTTGATCGGGCCCTTGGCGGCGAGACTTCCCAGGACATTATTATCGATTACAACGGTAATCCTGTGTTGTCGTCGTGGACTCTCATTGATGCCTTCGGCGAGAATTGGGCGCTGTTGGCGGAAATCGACGTGGCCGAGGCCTTTGTGCCAACCAATAGCAACGGCATCACATTCTATGAGGAATATGTCAGACTCTATGGTTATTACGATCTGTTCATGATCATGCCCGATGGGTTCATCTTCTATACGGCGGCCAAGGAAGCCGATTACCACACCAACATTGTGGATGGGACATACAAGGACTCTGGGCTTGGCAAGCTGGTTCGGCATGTGATTGATACCCGGGCACTTGCGTTGGAGGACTTCGCGCCCTATGCGCCGTCCAATGATGAGCCCGCAGCGTTCATCGCGGCACCCGTACTTCATTCGGAAGATGGCGAATTGGAAATGGTTGTTGCATTGCAGCTATCGCTGGGACACATCAACGCCATTATGGGCGAACGCACCGGGCTGGGTGAATCGGGAGAGACCTATCTTGTGGGCCCTGACAAATTGATGCGTTCGGACTCATTCCTTGATCCGGTCAATCATACGGTTATCGCATCGTTCGCCGATCCGTCCAAGGGCAGCGTCGATACAGACGCTACCAAAGCAGTGCTGGCCGGTAATACCGGCGAAGGAATCATTATCGACTATAATGGTAATCCAGTTCTATCAGCGTACACGCCCGTGCAGGTGGGTGATATCACGTGGGGACTGTTGGCAGAGATCGACGAATCCGAGGCCTTTGAGCCGGTAACCCACATGCAAAATATCATGCTGATCGTGGGCCTGGTTGGTGCAGCTGTCATCGGCGGCCTTGGCTATCTTACCGCCCGCAGCATCGCTGGGCCTATTGCCAGCAGTATTGATGTGATGGGCAGGCTGGCTGGCGGCGATCTTGATGTGGACATAAAAGGCAGCGAACGCACAGACGAAATGGGTGAAATGGCTTCAGCCGTTATGGTGTTCAGGGATAATTCCGTCGAGATCAAACGCAATGCCGATACAGAAGTTGTTCGCGAGCGTGAAGCAGCCGAAGCAAAGATACAACAGGAGAAAAAAGCCGAGGAACAGACTCGTGCGGCCATGAACAGCCTCGCCGATACCTTTGAGCAAACCATTAGTGCTTCCCTAAATTCTGTTGTTGATAGCTCCGAAGAAATTCTTGAGGCAGCCTCTTCCATGAGCGGCAGCATGGACAATTCTACTGGTGGAACCATGGAAGTCGCTGAAGCATCCTTGTCGACCGCTGCAGGTGTCGATGATGTGGCCGCAACGGTGGAAGAGCTTGCTGCATCAATCGGTGAAATCAGCCGTCAGGTCGCTGAGTCATCGAGAATCAGCAATGAAGCGGTGAGTGAAACCAATAGTGTAAATGACAAAATTCAGGGGCTTAACGAGGCCTCACAGAAAATTGGCCAGGTCGTACAACTGATCACTGATATAGCCGAACAAACCAATCTGCTGGCTCTTAACGCCACGATTGAGGCAGCGCGGGCTGGTGACGCCGGAAAAGGATTTGCCGTGGTTGCGGCTGAGGTAAAGAATCTTGCCAATCAGACAGCTAAGGCAACTGAGGAGATCAGTAGCCAAATCTTGACAATTCAGGAAGAAACCAGTGCTTCGGCCGCTGCCATTGAGGGGATATCAAGCACCATTGCCAAAATTGATGAGGTTTCCACATCCATTGCGTCCGCCGTTGAAGAACAGGGTGCCGCCACCACAGAAATTTCGACAACTGTTAGCCGGGTAAGCGAAAATGCGAGAGTGGTTGCCGATAAGGTGTCCGCAGTAACACGAGCATCAGCACAGTCTTACGGGTCTGCGATCAGAGTTACCTGGGCCGGTCATGATCTGAGCAAGCCGGTGGGTGATATGCAGAATGGTGTCGATAAATTTCTTCGCGATGTGCGGAAATAGGCTAGAGCACTTCCGGCGGCAATTTAAGAGAGCGCAGATCGCTCTATCCAGATGGTTGTGAGATCATCCGGGATATCGGCAATGGATCTGTCATAGAATTCATCCAATATTGACGACATTTTGTTTGGTTTTTCAGGTTCTGATACGGCTTGCGTTGTCAGGTTGAGCAGTTCAGCCATATCAAGGGCGGGGCCGCCTTTGCCTCTGGTTTCAATCAGCGCATCAGAATACAGGAACAGGAAATCGCCCGGGCCAAAATCCACCTCATAATTGGTGTACCGGGCCGAAACCGAAATGCCGAGCGGCAGGCCAGCAGATTCACCATACACCGTTTTGGTGCTCCCCACTTTGCCAAATATAGGTTCCGGTGCACCGCAAGCGGCATACGTAATCTTGTCATTTTCCAAATCAAATATGACGTAGATCATGGTGGCGAACTGCCCTGTGGGGAGTACTTGAGTGAGCAAAACATTGGCTTCTTCCAGATAGGCAGCTGGATCATCAATCCGCAGAACCATCCTGTTCATAATTGAGTGCAACCGGAAAGTATTGACGGCGGCTCCAATCCCGTGACCGGTAAAATCAACACTGAATACGGAAAACCTGTTTTTCCCTAGGTCCTGAATACCCCAGCAGTCACCGCTCAATTCTGATGAAGGCCGGAAGTGAGAGTGCAGCTTGATGCCATGGGCCTGTTGCAATTTTTCAACATCTTCATCAGACGGCAGAAGTTCAAGCTGCATTTTCCGCGCCACGGTCAGTTCTTCGCGCACTCGGATCCGATAGGCCCGAAGGTTCTCTATCAGTATCTTTTTTTCGAGATGTGATCGCACATGATCGATCAGGATGTCTTCGTCAATTGGCTTGCTGACAACATTGTTCGCGCCTGCCCGCATCACTTCATTCCGGTCACGACGGGAATCATGACTGGTCACGATAATGATGGGCATATCGTCATATAAGGGATTTTCCCGCACCTGTTTGAGCACCTCAATTCCACTCATCACAGGCATTTGCAGATCAAGGATAAGCAGATCTGGGTTCAGAACTCCGATTATTCCCATCGCCGTAACACCGTCATGGGCAATGTGAATATTCTGAAATCCAACTGAATTCAGATACATGGAATTGAATGAACAAATAACTTCATCATCATCAACAATCAGAATGGCAGAGGAATATAATTGGTCGAGATCAATCTCTTCACTGTCTTCGACCTCACGTCGGACAGGCGCAGACTCCTGACCATACTG
>JAVJHY011615882.1:0-10123 GCA_035593235.1 Phascolosoma agassizii
TTGTCACGCTTAACCTCAAAGATTTTCCACCTGGCACCCTCAAACAATATGAGCTGGAAGTCGTTCACCCTGATACATTTTTAATTAACCAATTAGATCTGAATCAATCTATCGTTATATCTTGCGTAAAGCGTATTCGTGCCAGATTAAAAAATCCAACCATGACACCAGAGAGTTATTTAGAAAATTTAAGTCTGGTTGGCTTACCTGCTTTTTCAAATAGAATGACTGAAAATATAGAGCTATTTTAATGGTATGGCTTTACGTCAAAACAATAGCTAGTCACATAGGCAAGATCAGGAACACCTAACATTCTTTTCCTCCGACAGTACCGAAACAACCATTCATTGTCGTCGTGAGCTTACGAACTACGTTTTGTAAGCGCCTCATATTCCACCGAGTCCCTATCAGACTCAACACAAAGCCCCAGCATGTCTTGAATGAAAAAATCTAATGCGCGCTTTTCAATATTTTGAACACCTATTTTTTGAGCAGCCGTTAGATGCCCATATTTTGATGCGGCACCAAAGTCCCCCAGTAATACATGCGCGTCCTGATTGATCAGTACATTGTGAGCGTATAAATCACCATGGCTGATATTTTTACTTCTAAAGTGTTGGTAAAGATCATCCATTTGCGCGATTATTTTTATAATTTGCTGAATGTTAAACCCTTGGTTTTTTGTGAAGGTGTCTCGTGTACAGCTCTGTAAACTAGGTGGCTGACCTAGGTTATAATAATCACTTGGTATTAACTCCATAACCAACGCGGAACAATCCGCCTGCGATATTTTTGCTAGAGGTTTAACTAAATTTTCATGTTCACCCGTGGCTAAACATGCATCTAATTCATCGCTTGGATATCCATCACTTGTTATTTCACCTTTAAATACTTTTACCGCTACCGTATTTGGAAAATCAAATTCATTTTTAATCCAACTCGCTTTTGAAATAACGCCTGATGCACCCTGACCTAAAATTTCTTGCAGATTAACATCTTGAAACTTTACTGTTTTAAACTCTGAGTGTAGATCTCGCTCATCACAACAAGGATTGCCTGAAAACGCCAACCAGGCCAATTTTGGCAAGGTTAATAGTACATCGGGAAAGAGTTCGAGTTTGTTGGCCGACAAACGAATCAACTCAAGGTTTGTACAGTGGCTCATTGTTGCAGGGAGCGATGTTAATTGATTACCTGCCAGCGCTAACTTCTGTAAACGAGTCAGTTTGCCGATAGAGTTGGGTATTTTTCGTATTTGGTTGTCGGTTAATATTAACCAGCGCGTGATTAGCGGTAGTGAGTCCTCAGACACCTCAGAAATTTGATTGCTTTTAAAACCAATCATTTCTAGCCGCTCACATTTAGCAATGCAAGCTGGCAAATGTGTAAATAGATTGTTCGATAAAAACAATATCTTTAGGTTTTTTAAACGATGTAAATCATCCGGCAAATCGGATAGCTGGTTATTAGATAAATCCAATATCTCTAATGTATCGGCCAGCTCAAAAATTTCACTTGGGAATTCGCTTAGATTTTCAGATAGCTGTAAGCGGGTAATGCCGCTTAGCTCTGAACTTTCAAGTTGGGCTAATGTATGCAAAATGTCATTCCCTCAAATATATACTTAAAAGTACATTATAAAGAAGTGAAGCGTATAATTCCCGCATGTTTCGCTCTCAACAACCAAGGCACAGGTACCCGCCTAAGTTTGTGAAAATACCGACCCGCTAACGGTGATTAAACACTAAATAACAAATAAATACATTTTCTTGTCAACCGATTGCCTCCAGCAGCGTTATACCTTGTAAGCAGCATGAAAAGCCGCTTTTCAGTAACTTCACAAGGAAATCACTATGAAACAAATAATTGCTATTACCGTTTTATGTTTGGCGGCTAGTTCAAGTCATGCCCAGAAGACCAGCCATCGAGATCAAGCTTTCGAGCGTAACCAAGAGCGAGCCGAAAAACGTGAGGTTCGTCGCGATGAGCGCAAGGCCATAAAGTCTGATCGTCGCCACGATAAAAGAGTCCATAAAACCAGTCATCGTCGTGCAGCAACATTAGACCGTCGCGGTGACCGCATCGCGACACGTTATGAGCGTCAAGGCGAACGAATCAATCATCGCTTAGATAAAAAAGCTCAACGTGCCGCAGCCAATGGTAACTACCGCCGGGCCGAGCACTTAGATCGCAAGGGCGATCGTATAGCTGACAAAATGCAGCGTAAGGGTGAACGGATTAATCGCCGCTTAGATCGTAAAGCTGAGCGTATTAACCATCGTGCCGATAAACATGACTACAAGCACCATAAACGTTATGTGAGTAACCATAGGGGTGAGGGCAGCCACAAGCATCAACGTTATGTGAGTAGCCATAGAGATGAGAGCCATCACAACCATCACCACAAGCAACCTCGCCTAATGGTGAATTTAGTCTCTGACATGCAGCACCTATTAGGTTTACACTGGACTCTATCAGGTGGTTTTTAGAGTGATCCGTAAAACGATACAGGCGCTATAACGTTGTTACAAAGTGCAGGACAAGCAGATAACCCAAACCAGAAAGACAGATTGAATCGTTTTCTGGTCTCGGTGGAGCAGCGAGCTTATCGCATGGTACTAGCGGCAACCCGCTGCCCCGATGATGCTTTAGATATCGTACAAGACGCGATGCTAAAATTGGTAAAACAGTATGGCAAGCGTGATAGCCAAGAGTGGACACCTCTGTTCTATCGTATCTTGCAAAACCAATTACGCGATTGGCAGCGCAAAAAAATAGGCCAGTCACAGTGGTTAGTGTGGTGGCAACAACTGACGGGCGCTGATGAGGCCGAGCCACATTTAGACCATGCCGATAGTTCATCACGCTACCGCCCCTACGAGGCTTGGCGTAGTGAGAAAAGCATGGAGCAGTTATGTGACGCTCTGGAGGAACTACCCCAGCGCCAGCAGCAAACCTTTATGCTGCGTTGCTGGGAGGGTTTAAGTACCCAGCAAACCGCTGACGCCATGAAATGCTCAGCAGGCACGGTCAAGACACAGTATTCACGAGCGTTACAATTTTTAAAGGCTAAACTGGAGGGGAGTTATGAATAAGCAACACGAAAACATCCTTAACCAGGCCAAGCAGCTCGATCAACTTCCTCTGGATGAGATAACACAGGCAAAATTGAAGGCCGCTCGCCTTACAGCTCTGGAGACACTTGAGCAGCCTAGCGGCAGCTATAAGAGCTACAATTATACAAAATGGATGCTGCCCGTAGCGGCCACTAGTTTCGCCATGTTATTGGGCGTGATGATCTTACCGACAAGTACAGTGAACAATAGTAGCGGTGAATTAATTTACAGTGAGTCTAGAGCCAATGACAGCAGTGAACTCGATTCTGAGCTATACGAAAACTTAGAGTTTTATCAGTGGCTGGCCGCCAATGATAAGCTAGGGTAAGCGAGAAAGGCATGTCAGTGTGGTTAGTATAAAGAGTTGAGAATAATATGAAGAAGAGTCTGTTAATTATAATCGCCCTGTTGAGCCTGAGTTTATCGGTACAAGCGGCGCAGGGTACCTCCTGGAATAGTTTGACGCCCCAGCAGCAAAATATACTTGGTGCTGCGTCTGAGCATTGGCAAACTTACAGCCCAAGGCAACAAACAAGAATGTTGGCTAAGGCGGATAAGTGGACGTCACTGAGCGCAGAAAAAAAAGCAAAGTTGCAAAAACGAATCAAGCGCTGGAGCACTCTCAGCCCTGAAAAACGTAAAAAAATACAGCAGCGCCGCGCCGAATTTCACAAGCTGCCGCCTGAACAACAACAAAAATTACGCGCTGCCCGCAAAGCTTTCAAATCTCTACCTAAAGCAGAGCGTGATAAGTTACACAGCCAATGGAAGGATATGACCCCAGAACAACGGATAAAGCTAAAACAAAAAATGAATAATACAAAATAGAATAAAACCATAGTAGCTCCGCTTTAAGCAGCACTGTTTTACGTAGCACTATTTTACGTAGCACTACGCCTCTATACGTAAAGTGAGCAGGCTTTTTTGTCTAAAGGGTACCCTCTGTTTATAGTACGCGCGTGGGCAGATATAGCCGCGCCCACCCTACCGGTTTAGGCAGGCACTTCCTGTGGATAGGGGGTTCGGCCTGCGGCCAACGATAGCGGCCTTATATGTACTCCTAAAAATTAATCGGTATCATCTGATAAAAAGCACGTTTTATAGCGTATTTGTTTATATGCAGAGTGTTTTTCAAGCCATTAATACTAAGCACAGACGAGTAACTTAAGCTAAATTTACTACAGCGTTTTTAATAAGGCTTTACTCGCAATGCGACTTCCCCAGCCCATCATCCATGGCTTGCTCATATTCATCGTGTCTTTCTTCAGTGTCCATTCACAGGCACAGGAAAGACTAGAGTCTGTCACCTTAAAGCTTAAATGGTTTCACCAGTTCCAGTTTGCTGGATATTACGCCGCACAAGAGAAAGGTTTCTATGCTGAAGAGGGGCTTGATGTCGACATACAAGCCCGCAACCCAGCGACGAGTCAGATTGACGATGTTGTACAAGGCCGTGCTGAATACGGCATATCCGATGCGGGTTTATTACTCCGCCACCTTCAGGGTAAGCCTGTAGTACTAATAGCTCAGGTTTTTCAACACTCGCCTCTCGCAATAGCCACCCCTAAAAACAGCAAAATACACTCGCCTTATGATTTGGTAAATAAGCGAGTCATGTATGACGTTGATGGCCATAGCGATGCGCCTATTGCAGCTATGTTATTAGAAACCTTAGGCGGCGTAGACAAAATAAAGGTTTTTCAAAACACCTTTGATAAAGTTGCTCTTCTAAACCAACGTGCAGATGCCGTGGCCATTTACAAAACCGCACAACCTTACTGGTACAGGGAACAGAACTTCGACATTAATATTATTGACCCTAGAGATTATGGTATCGATTTCTACGGAGATAATCTGTTTACCAGCCGAGAAGAGGTTCAACAACATCCCGAGCGAGCCGAGCGCATGCGACGAGCGTCACTCAAAGGCTGGCGTTACGCCATTCAACATCCTGATGAAGTCATTGATATTATTTTAAAAAAATATAACACAGAAAAACTTAGTAAGGCTCACCTTCAACATGAAGCGCAAGAAACCCTAAAAGTAATTCTATCGGAGCATATAAAGTTAGGTAGCTATCAGGTATCTAAATTTCAAAAAATTGCAGAAACCTATGCCAGACTTGGAAAAGCTAAAACGGTTAACATTAAAAATAGCTTCTTTCTTTTAGGAGGAAAACAGACTTCTAGTTATTTAACGCCAGCGGAAAAAGTTTTTCTTGAAACCTTGGATGCGATTAAAGTTCCCTTTATTGACGGTCAACCGCCTCTAACATTTAGTAAGGATCAGTTGCCGTCAGGCTATCTCAATGAACTTTTCGATAAGGTGGCCAATCACCTAAGCTTAGATATTGAAAGAGTTTATGGCCTAAGTTATTTTGACTCCTTACAAGCGTTAAAAAACAATCAAGTACACGTTCTTAATGACTACTCTACCACGGGTGAATCACGTCCGAATATCCTAGAGACTCAAGCTGTACTCAACATACCTTTTGTTGCTGTGGGCAGACAAAGTGATACGGCTATTGCGTCAATAAAAGATCTTAACGGCCAACGTATAGTTCTAGTAAAAAATTTCCAACAAAGTAAAACCATAGAACAGCGTTACCCTAAACTTAAAACACTTTACGTTGATAGTATTGATAAAGCCTACCTCGCTATTCGGTCGAATAAGGCTGATATTTATATTGACAACGCCAGTCATGCAAGTTTTATCCTTAACGAGTCTCTAACACAAGACTTAAAAATTTATGGGCAACTACCTAAAGGTGAAATGGGAGAGCTAAGTCTTCACTTTGCGATTAATGCCAAGATGCCATTATTGCATTCAGCAATCGATAAGGTATTAAAAAATATACCCGTCAAAGAACTGTACAGTTTAAGAGCGAAGTGGACTAACTTTAAAAATATAAAGCCGATCGACAAGTCAAAATCCGATACTAATAACGTAGGCAATATAGCGTTTATTTCGTTAGCCTTCACCTTGTTGATCGGCTTACTAATTTTTGTTTTCATCAAAATCGTTGAGCAACAGAAGGCTTTAAGCGTTGAGGATCAGCTTAAATCAAACAGCATTAAACATTATATTCTTTGGTTTAACGGAATCTTTATCGTTATTTCTTTTGCACTTGGCTTATGGACTTTAAATAATATTAAAGAAACTAGAAAAAGCGATATTCATAAGTCGCTTTCTGCTATTCATAACACAACCAGCTCTTACCTTAATATATGGGTTAATTCACACAAGGATAGTGTCGATGAGATGGCTTCCGATCAGCGTATCGTTGACCTTACAGAGCTGCAGCTAAACGCCTACCAACAGGGAGATAACTTACATAACACTGAAGCGCTACCAAAGCTTAGAGCTTTATTCTCCCACCGCTACCACAAAGTCATTAATACCGGATTTTTTATTATTGCCCCTGACGGAACCAGCATTGCCTCTATGCGTGACTTTAATATTGGCAGCAAAAATTTAATTTGGCATCAAAGTAGAGAGCATTTAAACAGAGTACTTGAGGGAGAAACTGTATTGATTCTTCCTTTAGTTTCCGACGTAATCATAGAGGGCAGTAAAACGATTTCTGGAAAAACCACCGGTTCTACTATGTTTATCGCAGCACCAATCAAAAACACACAAGGCAAGATTATTGCCATAGTAGCAGAGCGTTTCGATCCTCAGAATCAATTTAGCCAGATATTCCGCGAAGGCCGTATTGCCTCAAGTGGCGAGAGTTATTTATTTAATAAGCAGGCAGTACTCCTAACAGAGAGTCGCTTTGATGACAGCCTAAAAGAAATCAATCTTCTTAAAAAAAATGAACAAAGCGCGCTATCTATACACATTAGAGATCCTGGTTTTAACTTATTAGAAAACTACTCACGACAACACGAGTTAAGTAGTAAACCTCTTACTTTAATGGCTGAAAGCGCATTGCGAGGTGAGTCTTCTTTTAATATGGAGGGTTACCAGGATTATCGTGGCATTTCAGTAATGGGCGTATGGGGTTGGAACGAAGACCTCCAAGTTGGTTTGGCGACAGAGATTGATACCAGCGAAGCTATGGCTACGTTCCAATATACTAAGATCGCTTTCATTGTTGTTCTGAGTATTATCATTTTGATGTCACTGGTATTTACCCTAATCATTATGGTGATATCCTCTCGCACCAGCCGCTCGTTAAAAAATGCCTATAACAACCTGGAAGACAATGTTCGAGAAAGAACCAAAGAACTGGTTTCCGCAAAAGATCAAGCAGAAAAAGCGACACTGAAGAAAGCTGAATTTCTTGCCAATATGAGCCATGAAATCCGCACCCCAATGAACGGCGTATTGGGTATGGCCAATCTCTTGGAAGATGCAAACTTAGAACCTAAAGATAGGGAATACCTTAAAGCCTTAACAAGCTCAGGCCACGTATTATTAACGGTCATCAATGATATTCTTGATTACTCAAAAATTAGTGAAGGAAAGCTAGAATTAGAAAGCATTCCAATCGATATCTATGAATGGCTTGAGGTATTAATGATTCAATATCGTCAAATTGAATCGAGCACCATCAAAGTAAACAGCTCTATAGACCCGAACATTCCCCATTTTTTACTCGGAGATCCGGTTAGATTAAATCAAATAATCTGTAATCTCTTAAATAACTCTTTCAAATTTACTCACCGGGGATCGGTAACTATCAACATCAAACTCTTAGAGAAAAATGATTTATCTTGCCTCTTACAGTTTCAAGTCATTGATACAGGCATTGGTATTTCTGAATACAACAGTAAGCGTATTTTTCAACAGTTTGAACAAGTCGATAGTTCAACCAATAGAACCTATGGCGGCACCGGTCTTGGTTTAAGTATTTGCCAACATCTGGTCTCTTTAGCTAAGGGTAAACTTTGGCTTGAGTCCGAAGAGGGGAAAGGCAGCTCTTTTTATGTCAACTTAGAGTTCCCGATTTCTCAGAGTACAAATCAACAAGATTCTGAGCAAGCCATTGAGAAAGATTTGTCCCACTTAAAGGTATTACTCGTTGAGGATAACGTGGTGAACCAAAAAGTCGCTGAAGCCATGCTAACAAAACTTAATATTAAATTTGTTACCCTGAATAACGGTGAACAAGCTGTCGAGTGTATTTGTCATGGACAAGAACATTTCGACGCCATACTGATGGATTGTGAAATGCCTATTATGGACGGCTACCAAGCAACTAAAAAAATTCGAGACTGGGAAAAAGACAATAACAAAGACGCGCACTATATTATTGCCTTAACTGCTCACGCCATGAAAGAGCAAGTAGAGAGCTGTCACGAAGCCGGTATGGATGCTCATGCGAGTAAACCTATCAGTATCGCTATTTTAAAAAGCAGTTTAAGCCAGGCCGGAAAGAGTAATCCGCTGATGTAACACGAGAAATCGTTATGATTAACATGATGAGATTCGGACAAGTAATACGGATAACATATTATAAACTTGAAAGCCGCTAACAAGCCTATCTATCCTAAAGGATGGTTGAATAGAAAATACTTATAACGTTAGCTTTAGTCTTGTTAGTACAATTTAAGGTAGCTTTAAAAGCCAGCATCTAGTAAAGGCATGATATTAGCCGAGATAAAGATCATACCTTTACTTTAAAATTTAAACTAAACAATCAATCACTACGCCGATTAGCTTTTCGCTTATCTATTCGCTGCTTTTGTTTTTTATGCATCTCTGTAAAACAACCTTTACGCTCTCCTTGACTAGATTTATTGTGACACACCTCAAATTCAGCTCGTTTTTCTTGTAAATTTTTCGCACACAGACTAGCTTTTATACCTTCTCTGTTGCAACGCAACTGCTCTTTTTTATAGCGGTGTAACATTCGTTTTTTCATTTCCTGATCAACAGCCTGAGCACAAAGCAATTTTTTCCCAGCGTTCTTTTTTTCACACTTAGCACGGCTAGCTATTAAACGCTGGCGATTTTTTTTATGCTGTAGCTGCATTTCTTTATGCATGCCAGAGGTTTTATGTTTCGTATCGTCAGCAGTAGACAAGGGTGACAAAACAATACATACGGGCAGTAATATAGCACTCAATATTTTTCTCACGGCTGTAACTCCTTAGCAAGGTAAAATAAGCTTTCGTCAGGTTTTATCGTCTAACAAGATAATAATAGCTAGCGAGTTTATGACTTACAGGCTATAGAGTAGCAAATAAGTTCCTCCAACTAGTATTATCTTGTTAACCGCTAGATATACCCATCTTTTCAAGGTGCTAGCATAGCCTAAAGCGGCTATAGTATGCTTATTGTTAATCTTTGTAGCCCGATTATTAAACTAACCTTTATAACAGGAGCAGACCTTGCCTGAGCAATCATCTCAAAATCGTCGTCGTTTTCATCGAGTTCGCTTCCGCACTGCGGGCACACTGAGCGCTAGAGGTAAAACCTGGGAGGTTGATCTACTCGACCTTTCTCTTAAGGGTGCCTTGGTCGTTTGCATTAGCGAAGAGTTACCACAGGACCAAGATGAGGTTATCTTTTCCATTCAGCTGGACGATACCGCCAAAATCAGCATGCATGGTACTCTCGTGCATCATTCCAGTTATTATCTAGGTATTGAGTGCAAGGATATTGATGTCGAGAGCATTCAACACCTACGTCGCTTAATTGAACTCAATTTAGGCGATTCTGAAATTCTTGAGCGCGACTTGCAGACCTTGGTTGAACAGGCTGAAGAAAGCGGCGATTTAGATGCCCATAGCTAAGCGTTATGGCAATAACCTAAGTGTTTTCGTAATGGCATTTAAGAATTATAATTATGTCATCAGGAATATGTGAATACTCCCATACTTTGAATTTCAGTGGTGCCGACATCAGTCATGTACCTAGATTCAATAAAGAAACTAACACTGATGACAAGCATGTCTCAAAAGACTGGGACATTGATTTATGGCGACAATGGAAAACGCAAAAGCAACAAGAAGACGGACTAACCAAAGAAAAACAATACTTGATGGCCAGGACTA
>JAVJHY011615991.1:0-47103 GCA_035593235.1 Phascolosoma agassizii
TACTACGATGCTGCCAGGCTGGCAGCTTAACCTGAGGCGACACTTATCGGCGTGTCCGATTTTTGGGGTCCACTTCTCTCCCCAAATCACGGCGGACGCGCTGCCCGAATCTGGTCACAATGTTCGACTATTCGCATGATATCCGCAAAGCAATCTACACGACCAACGCAATCGAATCACTGAACTGTGTGCAGTGTTTCCCAGCGAACAGTCTGCAATGAAGGTCGCGCATCTAGCGATCCAGGAGACTGCTAAAAAATGGAGCATGCCGGCCCGCAACTGAAAGTCAGCATTAAATCATTTTAGTATTGAGTTCGGTGAGCGGGTAACCCCACCACCTCTAACGGCACGGCCGTTTGCACAGAATGGTTTACAGTCTCTGCTCCCGACCATTTTTCTTCGGTTGATGTTATTGTTCATTTCTTTCAACTACGTGTCTAACTGCTATCTTCTTGGCGAAGTAGAATAAGTCCGGGAAATAGCTCTCCAACGATAGGATCAATCTGTTCCTTATCTTGGCCTGATCTTTTGGACGCCAAACCCACGCACCGTTAACACGTTCGACTTCCGGCATCCAGGAACGCGAATGAAGTTGCAAAAATTTATCCGACTTCGGAATCACGTGGCAGGTAATTGACGATCGCGAACGCTGCTCATCTTCAGAAGCAAGGGATCCGTGAATCGTCCATGCGTTCCACAAAAGAACGTCTCCCCGGTCTAGCTTTGGCGCCCTTATCTCGAGACCGCGGTCTCTAATATTTTGAACTACTTGAGCGATATAAACATCATGATTATCAGCAATATTGGTTTCACTACGTTGCTTACCTAAATCAAGATTTTGTGAGCCAGGACAGATGAAAAACCGCCCTGCAGTAGCGGAAATATCTTCTAACGCTATCCAACATGCGACCATGGAACCGATTCTTTCCGAGTCTAAGTAGTAACTATCTTGATGCTCCCAGGTCGCACTATTTCCCTCAAAATACATCGACTGAACAATCTTGGGCTCGTCCCCTAGAAAACACGCTAACGCTTCGGTTAGTCGATCAGCTGTAAGAATTCTTGCTACAGCGTGTTCCCTTAACATCGGGAAATGTTTCGGACTTATACTTTGCAAGTTTAGAATAGGATTCATGACCCATCCTTTGTTGTTCAATACATTCTTTTCTGCTTTAGCTGTTGCTTGTCTATAAACGTACCGTCGAGAGCTCTTAAGCTCCTGTTGCCAAAGCGACATCGCCGCAGAACAGTCCGTATCACTTACTACACTCCTGAGTACGACGTAGCCGTTCTCGTCATAGTAGGATTTCGCTTTGTCCACCTCAGCGCAAGTAAATTTGGGACTTTTATCTTCAGAATCTGTTTGTGGAACGCTCACCGCAAGCCCATTGGGCGTCTTAAGCTCAATCATCGCAAAATCCTCTTCGTATTTTTCTCTAACGTATATTCGGTCGGCGTCAGGCTCAAACGCCACTCGATCGGTGCATTCTTCCTTATTCACCGTATCAGGTATCACGGACGTCTGAGGGTGCTATGCATCCACTAGTAATACGTCACCTACCTGCCTGTCCGGACAGAACGTCGACCTCCGAAAATTGCTTCCAGAGTATTCCAAGCCTAGATTTATAACAAAAATCTATAGCAAAAAACGTGACGGAGGTTGAACAATCCGCACGATGTTTCTCAAGGCCGTGATACAAAACGAAAGGTAAGCTGAGCTTCCAGGATGTAAGCGAACACACAGGTCGAAGCGCAACCTTTACAGAGCAACTATCAAATACCAACCGAAGGTATGGCAATGCGACGCCGCGGAACCCTTTCCCGCGACACCGACGAATACTGCGTTTAGTCTGCTGCCTTCCGCTACGCGGAAAAATCTGGCATCCGTAAAAGAATAGAAGGTTGATCGCCTTTACGAACGCTAAGGAGAGCGTGATCGGCAGGAGACGGAGTAATTTGCGACCCGGAGTTGAACGCTCAATTGAACATTTTCTAATGCATTTTTATCCATTCCCCGCTGCTATCAGAATTGCCCCGCCCTCGGGCTTGAGCCTTAGTTGAGTAACTGACACGTAATCCGGTTCGAACTCCACTAGCTTAGAGTTACCAGTTACAAATGTTACTAAGGCGTTTATCAACATAAAATGGGTGAATATCACGCTGCGTTGGCGCAGCTGTAATAACGTCGTCCATGCTGCAAGACGCCAGCTTATTACGTTAGCCTCTACATCGTGCCAATGCATCGATGCTGCGGATTGCACCCACGCTTTGCGCAATGCTTGATCTGCGGCAAGCGGCACTTCGCAGAAATTATTTTCGATTGTAGGTGTTGTACCCCACGCCTGTGCCAACGGTTGCGCAGTTTGTTGAGCACGTAACAATGGGCTTGAAATTACATCGCAGCTATCTAGGCGCCGCAATTCTTCGACTAACTCGCGCGCTTGTCGATGTCCGCGATCACTAAGCGGCGCATCCAAACCCTGTGACCACGGCAGACTCGCCTCGCCATGGCGAATCAAATAAATATCGAACGGTTCGAGCACACATTACTCACTAATTGAACCACCGCTGCGTCACGCAGCCGATCGGTTAGTAGCCCGTCAGTATATCCGTTTGAGGCAACGATTTTGGCTATTAAGCCGAGCGTCGTCCTCTTAGAATAGTCAGCTCTAGTTTGATACACGATGACGCAATCGGAGTACCGCCATGATCGAACCATACAACGCTGTCGGCCTCGTACCCACTGTTTGGGGGATCTCGAAACGCGAAGATATTATGCGCAATATCGAGCACCAAGCTCATATTGTTAAAGCCGCCTGCTGGCTCGCGGGACTCGACCTCCCGGTTAAGCTCATTGCGTTTCCCGAAGGAGCGCTGCAGGCGTTCAATGATGAGGTGCTTGATTTAGATCACATTGACTACGCTCGCGAGTGCGCAATCGATATTCCTGGGCCTGAAACGGATGCGCTCGGCGCGATCGCGCGCGAATACGACGTCTATATTATGGCCCAAGCAAAGGCCCGACACCCAGAAATCACTGATCGGTTTTTCAATGTTGGATTCATCCTCGACCCTGATGGCGAGGTAATTTTGAAACATTACAAATGTCGCCCCACTGTACCCCGTGGAACACTCCATGTGTCCGCACGATATCTACGATTGGTGGATCGAGCGCTACGGTCGTACCTTGGACGCATTTTGGCCAGTGGTGGACACACCGATAGGCCGTTTAGGGATCATGATGGCTAACGAAGGCTCCTATCCGGAACACGCTCGCGGCCTCGCCATGAATGGCGCGGAAGTCGTGTATCGCGCATCGATCCCGCATCCCGCTGCGTCAAATGACTATTTCGAAATCCAATCGCGCGCCCGTGCGCTCGATAACAACATGTACATCCTCGCACCGAATTTGGGGACATATCACTTAACCCAAGACTCACAAACACCGATCGATACGTTCGGCGGACATTCCTACGTCATAGATTATCGCGGCCAAATAGTAGGTCGGCAGGAATATGGCGGGGTTTCCACAAGCGTGTGTGGTCCGGTCAACATCGAAGCGCTACGTCATCACCGATGTAATTCCAAATGGACAAATTGGATGAAAGATCTGCGCACCGAGATGATCCAAATTATTTACGAGCAACCGATATACCCAAAAAATTTATATGCCGAACGGCCTCCAATGAAGCACGCGGAGTATGAAGAGAAAGTGATTCAAAAACAGATAGATTTACTTAAGCAGCGAGATATTTGGAAAGCACCGGACAAACCGTAATCGACAGGAGATCGCAACTAGATTAAATTTTCGAAAGTTTATAGCCCGAACGAGGAAAGTGTACGCACACGTCTTGCACGCGATCGTTGTCGAGGCGAATTGTAATACGCTGATCATCAGCGTAGGCGAGTACCCCACTGGCCGGCGAATTCTCATCCATCGGCGCCACTCTCACTTTATCCCCAACCGCATAACCTTCCGGAATAGCTAACGCTTCGGTCGTACGTCGCAGCGGCGTTGCCGAATTAGCGATCTCGATGGCGGTGTACGGCTCTATGCTGCGTACCTGCCCGTGACCGAGGGCCGCGACGCGTTCCATCCAAGCGCGCGTACGTGGCATCTCAGCGAGAAACGCATGGCCCGGCTCAATTACGTCGAGAAACCACGGTATTTGATAGACCGCGATATCCGCAAGGCTCACCGCCTCGCCGAGCACATACGGCGTCTCATCGCAGAACAACGCTTCGATGCCGCGCAGTTCTGAACGCATTTGCGCAAGATATTTACGCGCGGACGCCTTTACCTTAGCGACGTCCGGGGCCGGTTTGCCGTGTAACACGGCCCGGTCGAGGTGAAAATCGAGGGCAAAGCGCTCGGCGTGAATACCGGTAATGTATAACGCCGTCGGCCATAACATGCGAGATTCCGCCCAATCCGCAACGGCGCGCGCGAGTGTTTTGGTACGCGCGGGGCCAGGATAAATACTCGGCGTCGGGATTTCTGATTCGATGACGTCGGCGATTAGGCGCGTGTCACAATAAACATCGGCCCCAATTTGCAACGCTGGCGTGCGTCGATAGCCGCCAGTGAGGGGCGTGTAATCCGGCTTGGGGAGGTGCGAGGGGATCGTCACCGAGTCCCAGGCGACGCCTTTTAGTCCTAAGACTAGGCGGATCTTTTCCGAAAAATTGGAGAAATCGTAATGATGCAGGATCCATTTCATCGTTTCGGATTGGGCAATCTCGACTGCGCAGGGCGACGACCGTCCAGGACACAATCAAAGCGTGCTTGCACTACGTCCAACCACTCGGGATGGGTGTGAATATAAAATCGATCGTGACAGATGGCGTCGACCACCATCGCGCCTACCGCATCCGGATCGAGCCCACTATCAACACCCGCCTGGAAACGTTGCCGTGAATTTGTCATGGATTCGGTGAGCGTCGGCGGTTCCGCCCGATTACGATCGGAGTTCACAATGTTGGTACGCACCCAGCCCGGACACAACACCGATGCACTAAGCTTTGTTTGTCGCGCACGGAAATCGTTTTCTAGATTTTCCGACAACCCAACCACCGCGTGCTTGCTCGCAATGTAGATGGGATTCGCGGTGCCCGCGATCAGTCCGCCAATGGAGGCCGTGTTAACGATGTGCCCCGCCTCGTCGCCCGCCAACATACGTGGCACGAAACTCTGAATGCCATGTACGACCCCCATCACGTTAATGCCAAACACCCACTCCCAGTCCTTTGCGGAGTATTCCCAAGTCGCGAGATTATTCTCAATAACGCCAGCGTTATTGCACACGACGTGTACCTGCCCAAACGCATCGTAGGCGCGCTCGGCAAGACGCTCCACGGCGCGCGCATCCGAGACATCAACGTTCTCAGCGATCACCTCGCCACCCACCGTGGTCAATTCATCCACGGCGCGATCTAATGCTTGCGCTTCAATGTCCGCTAGCACGACCCGCATGCCGGATTTTACAAAGGCATGCGCTATACCCAGCCCGATGCCGCTTGCCGCTCCCGTTACAACGGCAACTCGATTACTCAAGTTTTTCATTTCGTTTGGTTATCGATCCGTGCGTCGCATAAACATTACCGTATCGATATAACTCAATACGGTTACATCGTCTTGGTTATAAAGTGTAACGCTTAAAGTGACGATACCGCGGTCCGGTTTACTACGCGACGGTCGTTTCGCCGTACATATAATTGTCGCGGACAATTCGTCATCGACGTAAACGGGATGAGGGAAGCGCACTTCATCAAACCCCAGCGCGCCAATGACAGAATTACTCCAGTTCGCCTGGTTTATGAAAACCTGTTTAATGCACAACGTATACTGCCCCGAGGCAGTAATACCACGATGCCCTTTCGCGATGGCGGCGCTATGGTCTAAGTGAATGGGCAGTGGGTCCCATTTACGATTAAAGGCAAGCAGCTCTTCGCGGTCGACGGAATATGGGCCGAATGTTTTTGTCTCACCAACGATGAAATCGTCAAAATAGACGTCAGTATTGTCAGGCATCATTTAATCTAGCTATGAAGTGATAGCGAATTGTAGATCAACCGCGACAGGGTTGCGGGAGTATTGCCGATACAAAAAAAGACCCGCCGAAGCGGGTCTTAGTGTTTGCATCGCTAATCGCTGTAGCGCGATCCGTTAGCGGTGCCCCACGTGGCCACCTAGCGAATAACCAATCACCGCACCGGCTGCCGTGGCGGCAAGCTGCCCCGACCCGTGACCGATCTGTGATCCGATATAGCCGCCTAACGCACCGCCTACCGCATTGCCGAAGTTCGGCGAACTCCTATGGTAACCCGAGCTATAACCACCCCCGGTACCGTAGTAAGACGGCTGGTAGGACTGGCGGTAGATCACTCGCGGCGGATACGCATAACCGTAGCCCGCGTGGCGATCTGAATAGCGGTGGTGGTTGCTACGTACATGCCGGCGATGATGGCGAAAATGTTTTCGTGCATGACGCCGATGTTTGCGATGCTTGTAGTGCTGCCCGCGGTTATAGTGATGGCCGCCGCGGTCGTATCCGTGTGAGTTATAGTGGTCACCACCATGATGACGACGTTCAGCCATCGCTGGGTTCGCCGCAACCAATAACATCACGCCGAGTCCGACAGCGCTGGCTAATAAGGTCTTAGTTCGTCGTTGAGTATTCATTGCGATCTCCTTTATCAGATCTTTAAAGGCTGGTGGTTCGTTTCCCAGCGTGCGATTGCAGAATACTGCCTTACGGGTGAACGATTGCTGAATAAGCGAAAATAGTGAAAATCTGGCGTTATGCGCCGATTTTGGGCGCTATCACTTGGACTAAAAGTTCCGGTACGCTGTCTCATAATTGGGAAAAAGGGGACAAAAATGGCTGGTCGCATTGCACAACGCCTCTCTGAACTTGAGATTACGATTCCGCAGGCGCAACAACCGAAAGTCGCGAAAATCAAAGGATCCGCGATCATCGGTAACACGCTCTACATTTCCGGAATGATCCCACAATGGGAAGGAGACGTGCGTTTTATCGGTAAAGTCGGTAAAGAATTCTCAATCGAGCAAGGACGCGAAGCGGCGCGCTTAAGTGCGCTAAATGTACTTGCGCAAGCGAGCGATGCCTTAAGCGGCGATCTCGACCGGATTGTTCAGATCGCCAAAGTATCCGGGTTCGTCAATTGCACCCCAGATATTACTGAGGTTGCCGCCGTTGTGAACGGCGCGTCTGAATTGTTTCTAGATATCTTTGGTGAACGCGGCGCCCACGCGCGTATCGCCGTCGGCGCGACCACGATGCCGATAGGTGTCGCTGTAGAAATCGAAGCGATTATGGAAATAGAAAATTAACGTTGCCTGATTAAATTTCGCGCGACCGTTGTCGATAGGCAGCTAACAATTGCATGATAGCGGCAATATCTAAACCCACGCCAACCGCGATACTCGACCACGCAACATTCGGTCTGGAGAATCGCGGTAACAAATCAGGAGCCACCAAGCCGGTAATCCCAGCCGCCAGCAATAAATGCGCGACACCGAGCATCAGGATTATCCAAAGTAGTCGTTGTCCCCATTCAGTCATTGCAGATAACCAACCTAATCGCCACGCTCGGACACGCGATCGTGATCCATCGATAAAACGGGCTGTGTCTCAGAATCGCCGACGAGCACGGTCATCAAATTCGTCACTAAACGAACTTTATCGGCTCCTTCCAGTTTCACGATACCCTCATTTTCTAGACGATCGACGCCGAGTTTAACCATGCTGACAGCGCCTTCGACAATCTGCGTACGTGCAGCTACAACGGCCACTGCTTGTTGCCTACGCAACATCGCGCCGGCGATTTCTGAGGCATAAGCCAAATGCGAAATTCGCGCTTCCAATATTTCGAGGCCCGCAAGCGCGCAATGCGATTGAATACTTTCGATGAGCATCCGAGCCACGGTGTCCAGGTCACCGCGCAGCGACTGATTACCCGCTTCGTCACCGTCATAGTAGCGTTCGCTCACAACCTGCCGCACCGCCGATTCGCTTTGCATGGTTACATAATCGATATAGTCCTCTACATCAAAGACGGCGCGCGCCGTGTCATAAACGCGCCACACAATCACCGCGGCAACTTCGATCGGGTTACCGGCGAGATCGTTCACTTTAAGTGTTGGCGTGGTTAAGTTGTGCGCACGCAACGAGATGCGCTGTTTCTTGTAAAGGGGGTTCACCCAATACAGGCCATCGCTGCGAACCGACCCCGCATACTTCCCGAAGAACGTCATCACCGCGGCCTTATTCGGCTCGAGGACCAGAAAACCTTTCAATACAAGAATGAACAACGGCACACTCAATATCGCCGCGACCGATGGTTCGCCGCCCGATCCAATAATCGACCATCCTGCCCACAGACCAAAAATTACCAACACCGGCAGCACCAGCCATCCGTTGATTGCACTGGCAGTACGTTCTTCAATTTGATCGGCCATTCGATCCCCTCCTCTTGGGGTCTTACAATAGTGAGATACGCGATTCAGGGCGGAACGAGATAATCCGCCGATGATGCCGTCGCCGAGTAGTTCTTCGTGCGTTCGCCCCAAGGGTGTCCGTACGAGCTGACATTTTTAAGTAGCCTATACATTCACCTTGGAGACAACCATGACCTACGACACCATCGAGGTTACGAAAGAAGGGGCCATCGACTGGCTTACCCTTAATCGACCTACGCGCTTAAATGCGATTAACCCGCAAATGTGCGATGAGTTACAGGACTATTTTCATCACCTGCAATTCGATCACAGCGTACGTATCGTTATTCTACGTGGTGCAGGGCGTGCGTTTTGTGCGGGATACGACATTAAAGAAGCCGATGGGGTATCGCAGGGACCGATAACAGGATTACGCTTTCAACGACAGGTCAGCGAAGTCTATATGCGCATGCATCGCGCGCCGCAAGCCATAATCTGCTTAGCGCACGGCGCCACCACCGGCGGCGGGTTGGCGTTCGTACTTGCCTCAGATGTGCGGATCGTCGCTCAGGACGTCAAAATGAACGTTGCCATGGTTAAAGTCGGGCTCACCGGTTGCGACGTCGGAATTAGCTATTTCCTGCCACGCGCAGTCGGGCAAGCGGTTGCGGCAGAGCTCATGATGACCGGACGATTTATCGATGCAACTCGCGCAGAACGCCTCGGCCTAGTCTCCGAAGTCGTCGCACCCGATGCACTAGAAGCGGCTGGGCGGGCAATGGCAAACGACATGCTAAAAACCTCACCGCTCGGGTTACGCCTAACCAAAGAGGGACTACGCCTGGCGAGCGATGCCGGTAGTTTGGAAGCTGCAGTTGCGCTCGAAGATCGCGGGCAAATTTTGTGCGCGAGTGCCGGTTTCTTCAACGAAGGGATCAACGCTTTTCGGGAGCGACGGGAAGCAAACTATAAAGATGCGTAAGCGATCGGATCGGGGTTGCGGTTCGAGCTGTCGAACTATTGCCGATGGCCTCGGCTAAGGCCCGCGATAAACACGACCAAACCTCATGCTAAGACGAACCCTAATCATGTTCAGTCTGATTTTCGCAGGCGAAGCGATTTTCAGCCTACCGTTTCATGTCGCGCGTTTTTTTCGGGCATCCGTGCTCGACGTGTTTCAATTGTCGAACGCGAACCTGGGCGACGTCTTTGCGGTTTACGGCATTACCGCGATGCTCGCGTATTTCCCCGGCGGCGCAATAGCGGATCGCTATTCCCCGCGAAAATTGATGTCGCTGTCGCTGTTCGCCACCGCGGCCGGCGGCATCTATATGGCCACGATTCCGTCGATGCTAGGCATGTCGGGGATATTCGCTTACTGGGGAGTGACCTCAATTCTGCTTTTCTGGGCGGCGATGATCCGCGGCACCCGTGAATGGGGTGGCGCCCTCGCACAGGGGCGTGCATTCGGAATCTTAGACGGCGGTCGAGGATTGGTCGCGGCCGCGCTCGCGAGCGTCGCGGTTGTATTGTTAAAGCATGTCTTTGGCGATGGCACCGCGTTGAGCGATCCCGCTACTCGCGGCGTTGAACTCACGACCGTGATCTATTTCTACACCGCGGTAACCTTTTGCGCCGGCGTATTAACGTTCCTGTTTATTCCCGACACGCCAATCGCGAGCCGTCCGGCAACCCGCCGAAATTTCCGCGCCGTACTTAGCGCACCGCTCGTCTGGGCCCAGGCGTTGATCGTCGTATGCGCGTACTGCGGTTATAAAGGCCTCGACAACTACGCGCTTTACGCCGTAGAAGTGCTTGGTATGAGCGACATTGAGGCGGCGAAGTTCACTGCCACTTGCGCCTACCTCCGCCCGCTCGCCGCGATCGCGGCCGGGTTGTTGGCGGATCGATTTCGCGCAAGCCGTATTATGCTTGCGTTGTTTTGCGTGTTAGTGGTGAGTCACGCCTACCTCGCACAGACGGCGCCTGCGGCCGGTTTGAATACCGTTTTGTTCGGCAGCATATTTTTGAGCTTTGCTGGTGTCTACGCGTTACGCGGCGTCTACTTTGCGCTGCTCGGAGAAACCAATGTCCCGAGTGCGCTAACTGGCACCTCAGTCGGCCTCATTTCGCTAGTGGGCTATACCCCAGATGTGTTCTTCGCAGCCATTGCAGGGCGCCTGCTCGACAACGCACCGGGTTTGGCGGGCCACCAGCACTATTTCATGTTCTTAAGCGCAATCATGATCTTAGGGGCGATCGCCACGATCGTGTTGATGAAATTGGCAGCGCAGCCGAAATTCGCCGTCGCCAATGTCGACCCCGCTTAGTCCGGGCGCCAGTACTTTAATCGTGGCTCAAATTGGGCTCTAATGTGCCCTGGCTTAGCGGCTTGTAACCGTAATACCCCGCCGCCGCAGTGCGGTGCAATATTAGCTACTCGACGAGATCGAGACGGAGATTAACGACAATGAGTGCAGCAGAAAAAGAAGTCCCAGGCGTCAAAGTCACCGCGTGTATGGCCAGTGAGCAACCGTGGCAAACATGTTCAGACACCGTTCAAGCGAAAGTGTTGTCCGTCGACGAAGCGCGCCATTCAGTAGAGTTTCTATTCAAAATTGCCAAAGGCTATAACTCGGGTCGTCACCGCCACACCTGCGAGACCTCTGTTTATGTGCTCGAAGGCAAGGTAAGGAATGCAACAACCGGAGTCGAATTCGGCCCCGGCGATTTTTGCTATCAACCGTTTAACGACGAACACATCGAAGAGTTTGTCGAAGAAACGATCGTTTTTGGTAGCTACCGGGGTACGCAAGATAAGCTCGTCGAATTTTTCGATGACGACGGTGAAATCTGCGGTGAATTCAAAGTATCGGACTTCGCCGCGATGCTGCCACAATAAATCGACGATAGCTTCCCAACTCAAAAGCCGCCACGGCAACACCGGGGCGGCTTTTTTTATACGCCGTAGTCAGACTGTAAAGCGCGCGCGATAACGACGTTCTGGATTTCCGTTGTACCGTCAAGAAACTGCGCCATTTTCGCCGACGCAAGATGTCGTGCCAATGGATAATCCGATCGATAACCAGCCGCACCCATTGCTTGCATACATTCGGCAATCCCGTTAAACGCGACTCTCGTTGCGAATTTCTTCGCGTGCGCTGCCGCCACTGTGGCATCACTTGCGGTGTCGATTAATTGGATCGCTCGTTGAGTTAAACCGCGCGCCGCTTCTAAGTCGGTCGCAACATCAGCAAGCGCCCACTGTAGACCTTGAAACTCAAGCGTCGCCTGCCCGAATGCGCGTCGCTTGGCAGCATAATCGATCGCGCATTTAAGGCTCGTACTCAGCATACCGCAACACATCGCGGCAACATTGACGCGAGCGGTGTTAATCCCGGCCATCGCCGCTCTAAACGCCTCACCTGCTGGCAAAACCTGGTTTGCATCGCTGAGCCGAACATTATTGAACTCAAACCCGCCGGCACCCAACGCATGACCACGCATGAGCGGATAAACATCGCATCGTTTTATCCCTTGTGTATTTGCCTCGACTAGAAACGACGCAATCCCCCTCGCCCCGGCGCCCGGCTTAGTTTGTACGTAGACACTCAATACGTCTGCGAACGCCGCATTGCTCACCCACGCTTTGCTGCCGCTAACCGCCCAACCGCCATCGATTGGCGTGGCCAAGGTTTCGATCGCTTGTGCATCACTACCCGCGTTGGGCTCAGTCAACAGGAACGCACCGATTTTGCGTCCGTTGAGCATATTGGGAAGGTACTTGGATTGCTGTGCTTCGCTACCGAATCGAGCGATGTGTGCCGCTAGATTGTTGTGCACGACGAAGGAAAACGCGGTATTCATACAAGCGCCGGCTAGTTTTTCGCTGACCGCCGCCATGCCCGCGACGTCTAATCCTCTACCACCGAGATCTGTAGGCACCATTAAACCGCATAATCCTAGAGCGCCGGCTCGTTCGAACGCCTCATAGGGTATGCGGCCTAAGGTCTCCCAATGATCCGCGTTCGGCTCGACGACTTCGCTCGCGAATGCTTGCGCGGCGGCGCTCACTGCCGATAGGGTTTCACTCATTAAACATACTCATAAATTAAAATGTCCAATCTTCAGTATAGGGACGAATTTCGATTTCATTACTCCAGGCCGACTTTGGTTGACGATGGACCCACATATAACTTTGCGCAACGTCATCGGTGTTCGACATTTGCTCGGGTTTCAATCCATAGTGTTTACGCACAAGCGGTACATCAAGCGCGCAATCGAGACGCACATGGACAACATGCACGCCGTCTTTCGCATACGCTTTTGCTAGGCTTTGGGATAAGGCACGGAGTCCAAATTTTCCGATCGCATATAACGGGTTCGTTCCTGAGCCGCGTAAAGCGGCGGTCGCGCTGGAATATATCACCGTGCCTTGGCCACGCTTGATCATCGCAGGAATTACCGCACGCGCCGCTGCGTGGGCACCGACCACTTCGATCTCATAAATATCCCGCAACTCCTGGAAACTCATGTCTAACGGCGGTTTCGGCTGCATCCCGCCGCGCACGTTATAAATAAGGACATCGACGTTGCCCATCGCCGCCGCGACTTCGGTGAGCGCGGCCTCGATCGATTCCGGCGCCATCGCATCAGCCGGAAAATACTTAACATTCGCACCACCCGCCGCCTCTCCTGCAGCTTGTGCAGCGGCGCTCCCGTCTGCAGAACGTGACAGCAATGCAATATCGAAATCGTTGGCTGCGAACTCGCGCGCTAACGATTGCCCTAATCCCTCACCCGCGCCGACAATGGCGCACACCGAACGTGCCATAACAATCTCCTGTGAACGAAAAGACGAACCTAACGCAAGCGTCGATCCTACTTAGGGCCAAACGCCAAAAATACGTTACCCGGTAAACCCCACAATCCATAGCCGGAACCAAAATATACCCAACCATCGACGACAGTAACGCCAGCTCCTTTAATAGAGCCACCGACGCCAGGTACATTATTCACGGTTGAATATTCGCGTTTAGTATCGACATCCCAGATTACCTCGCCATTGGCGGGATCATAGGCACGCATATGTCCGTCCATCGATCCTGAAAATAACACGCCGGGAATCAAAGTCGCGGCCGCCGGTTGGCCGGCGTTACACCCCGGCCGATCGAGACAATCGGGTGCCGCTGCTGGCGTATTCCAAACCTCACTACCGTCGGCGAAATTCAGCGCATAGACGCCACCCGCGTGGCCCGGCGCACTACGCGTTTCCCAAACGTCGGAGATCGGCACATAAATCCGTTTGTCGTCGGCCGCGAAACCCCATTCAATACCGCCAAGCACGCCGCCCGGTGACAAACGCTTTTGCCACAACATTTCACCCTGATTGTCCGGATCGAGCGCGTGCATTACGCCAGATTTTTGTCCGGCAAGGAGAATTCGTCGGCCGCTTGGCAAAGTCCGCAAGATAGCGGACGATCCGTAGTCTACGTCCGGTCCACACCCCTCACGCGCCACCGGATCCGCATTCGGCGCGACGCAAGCGGTGGTAAACGCGTCGTCAGCGAATGTTTGCACGTGCCATTTTATTTCGCCGGTGGCGAGATCCAATGCAACAATTGCATCACTCGTTGGCGCAGCCGGGGCAGAATAACTGTCGCCGGTGGTTACGTATAACACCCCTTGTTTCGGATCGACCGTCGGTTGCGACCAAATTGCCGCGCCCGAGGGACCCCACAGCTGCACCCCGGTCGTTGTTTGCTTCGTTTTAGCTACGGGGGCTGGGATCACTGAGCGCTTCCAGAGGCGCTTACCGCTCGCGACGTCATAAGCAACGACGCTGCCTTGGAACTTACAGCACTCGTATGTATTTGAACCACCGGCGAGTTCCTCGAACGAGGAAATCGGCACGTAAGCAACGCCTTCATATAGTGCCGGCGATCCGGTAATCAACGCCCAGGCATGATCATCGGATTTATCTTTCCATATGAGTTCGCCGCTATTTGCATCAACCGCGTAAAACCACGCTTTGCGATCGCCCGCAAGTAACACAAAGCGACCGTCGTTCAGTTGCGTAATGAGGATCGCGCCGCGCACCGCATCAGCCGTTTCAAATTTCCAGTGCGCACAGCCGCTTTTCGCGTCCAGCGCGTAAATCCCACCATTCGGCCCGCCAACGTACAGGCGACCGCCGGCAACCGCGGGCTGGGTAGTTACCGTTGTCGCGCCGGCATATCCCAACGCCCATTTCAACTCTAGGTTTTCCAAATCGGCCGATCTAAGACCGGCCGCCGCCGCGGGTTGAAAATGCGAGTTATCGAGATCAAGCCCCCAACCGGACCAATGCGGTCGGTGCAAACTATCGTCGGCGAGTGGACTCGTCACAGCACATTCCTTTAAGGACTCGGCAACTTTTTCTTCGGTGACCGATCCCCATGGGATCTTAGAAATATGAATAGCTAGCGCTCGCTGCTCAATTTCGTTCAGCGCCGATGCCTGCAAAACCATGAGCCCTTCGCGCTGCGCTTTAAATATTCTTTCCGGCGGCAGTTCCGACATTTGCGCTGGAGACATTGCGCGCGGCACCGGATTGTCGCTGTGACATCCACTACAAGCCTTTGCAAACGCGTTTTTTCCTATCGCGCGGTCTTCGTCGGCAACAGCGCTTACACACCACGTGGTGAATATCACCAACATCCACAATTTCACTAAACGGCAACACGACATCTGGTTCGCCTCCTACACAAGTTCAGCTTAGAGTCCCGCTATTCTACGGGCTAGGCTTAGGACGATGCCAATCGAAGATTATTGCAGCAGCGCAATAGGCTTCCGGTTACACTGCGACCTACGAATAGGAGAGGATCATATTGATGCAAGCGATCGTGAGCCAGGCTGCTGGTGGACCCGATACACTCGTTTTACAAGAGCTCGAGACACCCGAACCGCGAGCTGATGAAGTCCGTATTAAGGTGCGTGCGTGCGGGGTGAATTATCCCGATACCTTAATCATTGAAGACAAATATCAATTCAAACCGGAGCGCCCATTTTCCCCAGGGGGCGAAGTCGCCGGTGTTATCGAAGCCGTTGGCAACGCGGTGCAAGACTACGCCCCAGGCGATAACGTAATCGCACTAGTTGGTTGGGGTGGCATGGCCGAACAAGTGGTGACCAAGGCGACGAAATGCCTGCCAATGCCGCCGAACATGCCGTTCGACGAAGCCGCGGCATTCATCTTTACCTATGGCACATCGTATTACGCGTTGAAGCAACGCGGCGCGCTAGAGCCTGGGCAGACGCTCCTCGTACTCGGCGCCGCTGGCGGCGTGGGCCTTGCGGCAGTTGAGCTTGGCGTGGCCATGGGTGCGACCGTTATCGCCGCAGCATCGACCCAAGCGAAAGTAGATCTAGCCATTGAGCACGGCGCCAGTACCGGCATCGTCTACCCTACCGGAAGTCTCGATAAAGCCGCGGCAAAAACGCTCGCTGGCGAATTCAAAGCGGCCGCCGGCGGCGATGGTGTCGACGTCATTTACGATGCCGTTGGTGGCGACTACGCGGAAGCGGCACTGCGTGCCATCGCCTGGGAAGGCCGCTTTCTGGTTATCGGCTTTCCGGCTGGAATCCCGCGAATTCCTTTGAATCTCGCATTGCTTAAGGGCTGCCAAATCGTAGGTGTCTTTTGGGGCTCATTCGCCGAGAGAGATCCAAGTGCAAGCCAGCAAAATGGTAAGGAACTCGTCGAATTCTACGCGGCGGGGAAGATCCGACCCTACGTTTCTGCGCGTTATCCGCTCGCCGAAGCCGGGCGCGCAATTAGCGACTTGGCTGAGCGACGTGCGATGGGCAAGGTCGTGGTTAGTATTGAATAACTACCAACCAGGGAGCACCACTCATCGACCAAATGAACACGTACCCGTGATGCAACAACCTGAACTGAAACGATGTCGTTAAAACTCGATCATAGCTACGTTGCCCGCCGATGACCGTAGAACAATTTCGTGAAGACGCGTATCTAAAATCTTGCGACGCCATCGTCGAGCGCATCGAGGAGAACGCGCTTGTGCTAAATCAAACGGTGTTCTACCCCGAAGGTGGCGGCCAACCAGGCGACCGCGGTGTACTTCGCTGTACCGATGGTCCCACGATAGAAGTGTTGGAAACGCGTAAAGACGCAAACGGTTCGATTCGCCATGTTGTAAATGACGTTGAAAATGTTCGCCCTGGTGATCGCTTAAGCGCTGTAATCGATTGGGACTATCGTTATCGACACATGCGCATGCACACTTGCCTACACTTACTATGCGCGTTGATACCGCATCCGGTGACCGGTGGATCGATCAGTCAAGAAAAAGGGCGACTCGATTTCGATATGACCGATGGCGTCGATAAAAGCGCGATCGAAGCGGGACTAAAAAGGTTAGTCGAAGGCGACTACCCGGTGAGTTATCGCTTCATCAGCGATGCGGAAATGCAACAAAACATGGCGCTCGTACGTACAATGTCTGTTGCGCCGCCCACCGGACAGGGTCGGGTGAGGCTTATCGATATCGAAACGGTCGATTTGCAACCATGCGGCGGCACCCATGTGTTGCGAACCGGCGAAATTGGCAACGTTCGCGTTGGTAAAGTTGAGAAAAAAGGTAAGCATAATCGGCGCGTCAACCTACATTTAGCGTAGACCCGATTACGCAACCTTAGCCCGCAAACTACGCCACCCTGGGCGGCCGAATCTCAGGCTACAAAATCTAAGGCGATCGCGCACGACATTTCGTATACTGCGAAGCATGCAACAGAACTCCATTGCTTTTATCGGCACCGGCACCATTGGTGGCCCGATTGCGCTGCGGCTACTAAAGCAGCGACACCGCTTGTCGGTGTTTGATACGAATCGCGACGCGATGCAAGCGGCTCAAGAAAATGGAGCAAGTATTGCAGCAAACCTTGGAGAGCTTTCAAACTCAGATGTCGTGTTCTTATCGCTACCCGGTCCGAAGGAAATCGAATCGGTCATGCAGGGCACTACGGGGCTGCTAGATCACTTAAAGGCTGGCGCTATCGTCGTCGATCTTTCGACCAATTCTGTCTCGCTCAATCGTACAATTGCTGCTGCTGCAGATGACCGCGACATCCGATACTTAGATGCACCAGTTTCGGGCGGCAAGGTTGCGGCGCATAAGGGATCGCTGTCGGTGATGGTGGGTGGCGATCGCGCCGCGTTCGACTCTGTTAGAGCACTCCTTGAGTGCTTCGCGGAGCACATCTTTTATATGGGCGATGCCGGCGCTGGCACCCTGACGAAACTCGTGAACAATCAGATCTTTCTATGCGCTAGCGTCCTGATCCAAGAAGGATTCGTCATGGGCGCGAAAGCGGGCATGGATCCGAATGCGCTGCTTGAAGTCCTGAAGGTGAGTTCTGCCGGTTCGCTACTGAATCGAGCGGCGCTGGTGCTATCCCGGAAATTCGATCTAGACGTCTTCGCACTGTCTATCGCGGCGAAAGATGTTAGTGTCGCACTGGAATCGGGCACAGCCTTGGGTGCGAGTATGCCGTTAACGGAAGCAGCATATGAGGTATACCAGCAGGCGATGGATCTCGGGATCGGTCACGAAGATTTTTTTGCGACCGTTAAAGTCCTGGAAGCAGCCGCCGGTACGGAGTTGCCCGCGCTCGAGAAACCCGCCAAATGATCACCGCGCACGTCGATCTATCTGACGATCAAAGCTTTGCCAATGGGTTCCCGCACGATTTTTTTAGCGAACTACGCGAGCACGAACCGATCTATTGGCATGAACCGACTGCCGTAACCCCAGACGGCGAAGGTTTTTGGGTAGTGACCCGCTATGCAGACGTGAATCGTATTTTCATGGACCCCGCTGCTTTCTCTTCGGATAAGGCTGGCGGTCGCACTGGCGGGGGTACGGCAATCAAAGATGAACCGACCGCTGGCAAAGTACTCAACCAAACCGACGATCCCTATCATCGCCGATTGCGAGACCTAGTCAGCAAAGGTTTCACCGTGAAAGCGATCGGCGCCCTCGAAGATGAACTTCAAAGTAAGGCCCGTACTTTATATGCCAGTTTCAATGCTGATGATCAATTTAATTTCGTTGAGCGTATTTCGCGCGAAATTCCGACCCAGGCGATTTGTATTCTTCTCGGTGTACCGCCGGCAGATCGCTTCGAGCTATGCGATTGGATTGACCGCGGAGTGGCAGCAACGTCTGACTCGGTTATCGCAACGGAATACGTGAAGAAAGTTAGACAATACGCCCAACCACTAATCGAAGAAAAGCGCGCGCGACCAACCAACGACATTCTTTCGACGATCGTACACGCACAATTCGAAGCAGATGGATCGACGCTCACGGATTATGAACTTCGATCATTTTTCTCTCTGCTATTCCCTGCCGGTGCGGAAACTACCACGCGCGCTATCAGCGGTGCCATGCTTGCGTTTTTTGAGAACCCGACGCAATGGCAACGACTTTGCGCCGAACCGGCGCTCATTAAGCCTGCAGTCGAAGAAATTGTTCGCTGGACGACACCCTCGGTGTATAAACGCCGCACGGCAACACATGATATCTCCATTGGTGACAAAACGATCCGCACCGGCGATAAAGTAACGCTATGGGAGATGTCGGCAAATCGTGATAATCGGGTATTCGAGCATCCATTCGATTTTGATATCGGCCGGGCACCCAACAAGCACATTGGATTCGGCGCTGGTGTCCATTTTTGTTTGGGTGCGGCGCTCGCGCGCCTTGAGTTGAAGATCGTGTTTGAAACGCTCGTGCGCTCAGGGCTTCAACTAAAGCTAGATGGTGAACCGCAATGGGTGCCTAACAATCGCCTGGTTGGTCTAAGCACGCTCCCAGTTCGCGTTACGCATGCAGCGTCTGCGTAGCGCGGTACGCCACCTCGGGTTGCAGGCCGGCGGACACGAAAAACCGCTAACCCCGATACTCGGCAGCTTCGTTCTTATTTTCGCGTTCGGTTTTCTTAACGGATTCTACAAAGAGATCGTATTCGGTAAATCGCCTGCCGTTTATTGGGCGCTCGATATTACCCACTTCATCATCGTACCGCTCATTTGCTATTGGTGGATCCGGCAATGTCAATGGCGCGCTGCCGACTTTCGGCTACATTTCCCAGCGACAGGAAAAGAATGGATCGATACCTTAGGGATCTCGATCTTCCTGCTAATCATACTTTCAGCAACCTACGCCGTCGCCGTCAACTTAGGCTATATCATTTTCCAAAACGAGCCACCCGGATTCACATTCAACACCGTTAGGCCGGACAGCGGCCCGCTGCGCGTCCTTGCGGTTTTGTACGCAGCCATTGTCGCAGGCATGATTGAGGAATCTGTATTTAAAGGGTTATTTTATCCGCTAGTGCAGCGTTACAAAGATTCTCGATCGACTATTTTGCTATGCGCGATTGCTTCCGCCGCATTGTTTGGGATTGTCCACTGGGAGAACGGCGCAGCGGAAGTCTTTGGTACGTTCATATATGGCTTACTCGGATTCTATTTATTTGTTCGAATTCGGTCGCTGCTACCATTCATCGTGCAACACGTACTCATTGATTTATGGCACTTGTGGTAAACGGCGCTCGTTGCCGCTAGCGATTACCCGGAGTAGTACCATTGCGCACCATCCGGCAACCCACTCGGGCCGAATAGGAAATGCAAAACTCGCCGTGGCTTGCCGGAACGAGATTTTGTCGAGGTATGAAGTAACAGCGGGCTCATTGCAATCGCGCTACCAGCCGGACCGGTACATTCTATACGAGCGGTATCAATATCCACTTTCAAATGACTCCCAGGTACGACGCACAGTCCTCCGTCGCCCGCGACACAGTCGTCAATATTAACCCGCACCGCCAGCATCTCGGCCAATACGTTAAGCGGCGCTTGCGCGTGCAAGATGCCTTGCTTTTCGCTCCAGTTCACCCAATTCGGGTGGTCCAATTTTGAGCGCAGGGGTAGGTGAAGATCGCGATGGATATTAACTCCCCAGTTAGTCGCCGCATCCTTGTGAAAATACGTACACAAAACCGGTTGGCTCGCCATGTAGAGCAACCGTCGTTTAAGCAATCGATGACGTAAGACATGCGATACCAAGCGGCACCATTCTCTGTCTAGAAATCGCCTATCGCCCGCGCTGCTGGCAGCCTCGTCGGCTAACTCCTCGCGAATTTGAGATATTTCTTCGCTATTTAGTATTTCTTCTATCGCAACGAATCCTTCGGCGGCGAGTTTTTCTATCGGCGTGCTCATCGCTTACTGCGAATCCTCGCCGACTCGTCCCGAGATCGCATCGCACATCCCGGCGACGATCATACGGTTATCGTTCTGCGAGCGGTCATGTAAGTAGTTGCACAATAGCGCTGCAGCGACGATCAGCATTACAAAAATGGGCAGGCGTCCCGCTCCATAGCCGAAAATTAGTGACGCGGCGATATTAAAGGTAACACCAACCAGAACCGGGTAACCGATAAAGTACAACGCCCAATTACTATCGAATTTACCCGTTACCAAGGTTCCGTCACCGATAGGGATCAACGCGCCGCGAAACGTCCCCCGCCATGGTAGGGAAAGTCGTCCGCGTGCGGCACGCACGGTTATTTGATGATCAGCGACAGCTCCGCGTAATTGCCGCATATCGACCTGTTGATGACCTTTAAGTAGCATTGCAAGCTTTGCGCGCACCAGCGATTTTTCGAATGGGCTAAAGATGTCCACACAACTACCCTCTCCGGTCCGCGGGTGCGATTCTGGTGAGACGAATAACGCTTATCGTCGGTCTGGCGGAATCGCTTCCATTTCATCTCGGAATGCGCGATGCGCGGCGACATCCTTGGGTCGATGTACTACTGTGCTGCTCGCTGGGTAATTACTTAAACAATTCCCCGCTCGGCGATCTTCAGCCGGACGAATCGGTCGCGCGCAAAAGTTACCGCCGCAATTAGGGCAAATGTTGCCAAAGTACTCCTTCGCGCAAGGCGCGCAAAAAGTACACTCGAAGCTGCAGATCACAGCTTGATTAGAGTTCGGCGGTAGCGCTCGATCGCAATGCTCGCAACTCGGTCGTAATTCTAGCATCTGCAGGTCGCCCCCAATTCACGCTACCGATTTATATTGACGACGATCACATCGAGGGACGAAAACCCAGCCCGCTGGCGATCAGCTGTCAACCGTGGATCTATCCTTAGATGTTTGTATTTCCATGTTCGTTTCTCCCGAAGCGTTACTTTTTTCATCGCCAACTAGTAACCATGTTTCAGGAGCGCCCGCGCCGGGGTATCACTATAGATAAAACCGCTTCGTATTCGCAATAGTGCTATGCGCCGTCACGAACAATGTGGTCGATCAATTCCAGTATTTCGGGTCGTGCGTCGAACTCATCTAAGATTCCGAGCGCTTTCCAAAGAGGATACCGAGATCGAATGCTCGAGCGCGTGTTATAAGTGAAATAACTTTCATCGAGCATACCTTCCTGATACAAATGTAATTGGGTTTCTAGACGTATAAAAGCCTCCATCGCAAGACTGCGCAAGCGAATCATTTCGTCGGCATCTAATTTCGATATCCCCTCCTCCAGGCTTTCGACGGCGTCCAGTTTGGCGAGGATTGGCGCCATAAACGGAGAATCCTGAATAAGTTGATGAGTAGAAATGAACATCTTGCTTCTTTCTTGAATAATGAGCGCGCTTGTCACTTTTTTATTCGCATTAAGCACGTGCGTGTTCTGCCGTACCTGAATAGCAAGGTAAATTAGCGAAACAAAAACTGTTGTTGCACCAGCGATTGAACCTAGTGCACTAACCGCATCCCAGTTCATAAGTCCCTCCTATTAATTCGGGTATCTCGTTTAAGTACACTTACGACGAGGTCGCCTATTATGTGTCAGCGACCCTGGCGCTTGGCGAATTTCTCAATACCGCCGGCAGCAATTGTGCCAACGGAAAATCTCCCTAATGGAAGAATTCAACGCGAAATTCAACATCCCCGAGCGCCTCAACTTCGTGCAGTACTTCCGGTGCTATTATTCCATCATTCCCAGATGAGAGAACGAGCTCTTCGCGCACCGGCTCTAGAATCCGGTAGCGCAGTGAGCCTGAAAGAACAACGATTTTCCCCCAGGTGCCGGGTTTCGTTTTGTGCGCGCGTAACAGTCCTTTCGGAATTGACGTTTCGGAAAATCGCGGCGTGCTTTTATAATGCGTTACAGAACGCGGTAGAGATTCCATAAATGAGTGATCGGCCTCGAGGTTGTGATTACGAACTTGTACACCGTGGCTAGAAGCGCGTTGCAAGAAAGGGCATGTGATTCACTAGCGAAGGACCAAACTTTCTATCTATTCGAAGATCCATCTATGCGGGCCGCGCGATCGATGCTCTGCCAGCCATCGCGTTCAACGACGGACAACCACCTTAGTAGTACCGGCGGCAATACTAATTCGATCGTGAGTAAAACCATGACAAGCGATGACGGTATCCCATGTGTACTGATCGATACGACTCGCGCCAACCCCGCCGCAAAAAATACCCACAATAAGCACCGCAACACAGTTCGATACTTATCGAGGTCGCTCGCGCACAACAGCAACAAAACGCCATATATGGTGAACGAAATGCCGTAAAAACGATTTTGGCTATCGATAACAGCATCTCTAAGAACACTGTCCGATACGCTTGCACCAAGCAACACATCGGCACGTACACCAAGCACGAGATGCAACGCACCGACGATAAAAAAAACTGGCGCAAGACTTTGCAAAACCAATGCGAGCGTTTTCGCAGAAGTCATCGCTCAAGTAGTAAACGATTCGGATAGTTAATGGCGTGCTGCAACTTCAACCGCGATCTCCAGCATTCGGGCTTTGGATTCGAATTTACCCAGCACTGGGGTAATAACATCTTGATTAGATTCTTGAAACGCAATGAAATCGGCAGCCTTATCCCACCTCATAATATTGATCACGGTTCCTTTCGACTCCTCGATATGAATTCGAGCGCCATGGAAATGAGCCTGTTTAGCAATGACCGATGCCAGCAGCTCATTTATAGTTAGCACGCATTCTGCGACAGTCTCGGGGCCTACCGCGAATTCAACCATTACAATTTCCACGTTCTTCCTCCTTACCCCCACTGCGATCTTATGATTATTTTCCTGTCGCTTACTCGGCACATCCTAGAACCACCTGTTAATTCCTGTCCTGTTGACCCGAAACGCCAAACTCCCAATCAATATCGCATCGACTACAGTGAAAGGGAATTGGTTTCCCAGCGTATCGCCACCACCACCCGAGTGCGGGCTGGGTTGCCCCCGAACACTCAGGACATTTAAAAGTATTCATCACGTATGCGGTCACCGCAATTGTACATACGAGAATCGTAACGAATACGATGCCGCCGATTACAATATCCACCCGCCCTGAAAGAATGGCATAGACCACGAGCAACCCAGCCGCGACCAATGGGATCTGTAGTAGGCCCCGCCACCACTGCCGCTTACACCTTTTTTTCTTCGTCAATTGCAGCAACCTCGAAAGTACGTAGACATACTAACAAAGGAATAGCTTCCGGGTAGATACTCACGCTGCTGCACCGCTCAATTTCTGCTGCCCGGGTCGACGTTCGTACGGTTCTAATCCTACCGCACGTGTCGATATTTAACCGGCAATGATTAATTTCTAATCTTGCGCCGCTGCACAATAGTTGCCTTTGCAGCGTGTAGGAGCGCTTGTGAATACAATTTGTGAAATCCCAGCAGGCCCGTAACTAAAGGTCCCAATGATGCATGTTCCGAACCCTGGTTGGCCGGCACTATCGCAGATCCGAAATACAGATAAGTGCGGCCTACTTCCACATCGACACCAGCAACGGTCATCAGCCACGAACGAGTACGACCGCGGTAATCCGCAAGCAATAACTGATTATCGCACCGCTGTTCCACTTGCCACGCGGCAAAAGAATCTACAGCTCCATTCGCAAGTAGCGCCACCTCAGCATCGGTTGAGTTTAGTGATAGCGCGTATTTCAACGCGAATCGTTCCAATTTGAACAGTGCGCTCGTGTAGAAGCTCGAAATGAATTCGGCATGCGATATCGTTCCGTCCACTACCATCTCGTAACAATCCGTGTAGCAGCCACTCTCACGATAAGGGATGAGCAGCGCGCTTTCCGGCAACTGACATTTAACAACGCAAGACACGACGAACAAGCCTTATGGCGGCGCGGCATGCGCTAATGGCGAAAGTACGCGATCTTTCCCGCTAACGGGCAAACTCATTGCCACCTACCAGCAACGTCGCACTTCACGGGGGGACTGCTGGTTAGCCTCAAGCTGCGACGCAATAAATCATGACATTAACCACGTCTCAGCGTCCGCCTGATTTGCATGATCGAATGCTTTGATCATCAACCCAGGGATCAACGCGCCTTCAATTTCGCTTGCCGCCTGCACCCATTTCTGATCGGCAACTACGGCAACCCTATCGAAATTCCGCATTATTTTGAACAGCACGGGTAAGCGCGCTAGTTCAACACCTATCGCACCAAATGTCGGGAAATCGAAATCACCGATTCGATAAAGCATGCGCCCATGTTCGATCCCTTCAGCACGAACTTCCAGCTCATCTAACGCAATTCTCATATCATCGCTATTGAGTTTACCGGCGAATTCGATATCCAAACGGTTGGCTGCAGTTTTTTCGACTTTAAACATCGTTACCTCCGTATACGCTTTACCGAAAGTCTCGTTAAGACAATGTGGCTCGGTCACCCAGTCGGTTCATCCATGTTAGCCGTCACGTTAACAATCACAATTGTTCATTTGGCGGCAACCACCTCGAGCTCTATTAGCATCTCGGGCCACACCAGGCCAGGTAGAATCGTTAGCATAGACGCGGGCGCGTGATCACCGAGATACCTGTTTCTTATGTCCCTATAGGCTGGCAAATCGTCACGGCGAAGTAAATGCTGGGTTAGTTTAACAATGTCCTTCACACCCATGTCCGCTGCGTTTAGGATCCGAATAATGTTTTGCCAGGCGAGATCCGCCTGTTCGTCGAAGCCTTCTGGGAGTGCACCGCTCTCGCTATCGATCCCGGGTGTACCGGAGGCGTACAAAATTCGATCCGACTTGGAAATTTCGACGGCATCGCTATACGTGCCGATATGGCGGGCTACGCCTGCGTCAATTGCTCGGTTCATGGATTGTGTCCCATAGTTTGGTTTGAAAGATACGCAACGCCTGAAGAATCGGTGCTGCGAGGCGAATCATTGCGCATAATAAATTGGTCGATGATGCCGGGTTCGTGTTTCGGAAACGCCAACACCACTCTCTCGATTCCGCAGAAGAGAACAGCAATGTGCAGTGAGAGGTTTGAACGGCATGTGAGCTTCAATGCGCCGCTAGGTGCCGGCAAGCGGCGTCTGATCGCGGCCTTTTCAACGGGACAGGTGCGAAATAATGTGAATAATCGATTCAGCACCGGTTTCAATTAGTAAGAACCCGCCCCTGGCAAATCGTAATCGCGCTACAAATGCCTACTACAAACGGCCCGGCCGCGGATTTCGTCGGGTACTATCACGGTCTTTCCATACCGATGATTTCGGCGCTATGGAAGTGGACTTCTTTACCGCGAAGAATGGCACTACCATGTAGCCGTTCGTCATCAAAGCTGATCAGCAGCGTCACATAATCCCCGTACTCCTTTTCAAACCACGAAGCAAAGTACTTATCGTCGCTAAGCCGTATCGCTTGATACGGAAAAGGCCCCCACCAGACCTCCGGTTTAGAACCACTAAGATAGCGATAGCTGAGCCCTACCTCTTCGAATTTAACATTGTACGAGCGGCCGCTCGAATAAACGTAGGTGATCTGCGTGCCGTTCAATTCGCGGGTCGTTTCTCCCTCTCCGGCATGAGGCGCCACATTCGTGGCGCAGAGAAGAACGATTAACAAAAATTGCTGGAGCGCGTTTTTCATTTGAATCTTCATCTACCATCAATTAGAGCAAAGGTATTACTAGAAGCAACCCAGGGCAAGCGCCTTAAACTTCGCAATAGCCTGTCCGTGCGTAAAAGGGGTCCGGCACCCATAAAATCTTAGCATTTCAGTAGCTTCGTCAAAGCCCAAGGTTAAGACGTCTTACCCGCCTAGACGGTCGCCGCGCGGTCCATTTGTACAACGATCAATTCACTTTAGTCATCTCGTCGATTTTCTTCAACGTAGTCTTCGACCAAACTTCGGTAGGGTCTAACCATTCAGCAAAGGAACGCGAGTCGCTCGGAAGCGCGACCCATGGTTGCTTGCTTCGTGTGAAGATATGGTAGCTTGGCGGTGCCGCAGTCGGATCATCCAGTGTCCCGCCGCGGACGGCGATAATGGGCAGTTCTACAAAATGGTATTTGCTCCAAATTATCGTCGCGCAGTTGGGACAAAAATGCGCGTCATAACCGGAGCCGCTCGGCGTCGGATTAGTCACCCTTGATGTTATGCCTTTAATCTCATAATCCACTTTAGCCACTCCGAGAAGGACGACAAAAGCGGAACCTGATAGCCGCTGACAATCTAGGCAATGACAGGCATGAACGAAGAGCGGATCGCTCTTAAGGTCGTAGCGCACTCGCTTACAAACGCACCCGCCGGTTAATGCCACTTTACTCTCCCCACTCGTAATATACGCTTACTTCAGTCAGTACAACACGCGCCGGAATGCGCTTAACTGCACCCAATCGAGCCGCCCTGTTTCCACCCAAATACTTCTGGAGATTACCGCCTACACCCGGGCGGTCGCAATATCTGTATGCAAAGAAATTACCCTGCAAATCGCGAGACCGAATCATTCAACGGGTCACTTCTCGCGTGCACTCCAATTGAAGGTATAGGGGCGAACAAAATACCAACTAGAAACAACTAGCAGGGCAAAGACGGAGTAACACAGTACAAATACCCATTCCGGCGCGTCGTAGTACAACAATCGCCGCAACCAATAGGCAACGAACGTACCACCGTAGTATGGATCCCCAGCCTGGCCTCGCAAATAATTCTCTAAGATCGTAAGCGGGCAAACAATCCCCAGCCATGCTTGCATCGTGACAACGCCGATTGCCATGAGGTGTAGGATACGGAACATCGGGTTTCTAACAAAACGCCACCCTCGGAGCCTACCGATAAATACTAGAGCAAGTCCGCATACAATGAACAATACAAACAACACGTGTATTAACAGTACCGCGTCGGCAGCTAAGCGATAGGCATGCGGTAAATCCATCGTAGCGTCCTAGCGGTTTACTGACCGCCAACTTCCAGCGCGTTTAGACCGCCCAGCAATTTCTGCGCGCCCGCGAAATGCGACATCCGGGTCTGCTCACTAAGTGGATAGCGCCGCTATTTTCTGCGCAAGATTCGCGCGCGCCCGTCCCTCATAACGTTCTCGAATAGCAGCCGTACGATAGATAGTCGGTCTTTCGATGAAGCCTTCTAACACGTCCTTTCTCGCGCGTTCGTATTCCGCCTCGGGAACCCAATGGTACTCCTGTCGTATCGATCTATCGTAGCGCTCAAACACATCGAGATCTGCACCCAATATGCCGAGATCGATATCGACCATTAATGCGCTATCACTGTCCTCAGTGGTATGCGTTTTAGTGGCCAGAATCATCTCCACAATACGTTGCCTACAATCCGATTTTACGTTTTCACTAGACAGATATTCGGCCGCCCATTCAGCGCTCTTTTGTTCATTGTCATTACGTCGGGTGTCGTAGATTGCATCGTGAAACCAAATAGCAATCTCTATCTCACTAACGCGTTTAGCCAAGTGTGCATAACTGTCTAGCTGTCGTAAACATTCAGCGATATGTGTTGCATTATGGTAGTAGCGCGTTGGCTCATCGTAGCATTCTCGAATCGCACTAAACGACGCTTCCGACGCGTCAACGCCGATCCCAGTCATGGATTTTCGGAATGCTTTAAAGTGGATCACGACTTATCCCGCCCGCCTATAAGCGGTGTGATCGTCCGCTTGATTCAAACACGGCAGGGGATTAGTCATCGACGCTTCGCATCGGTTAATGCTTTCTCACTCATATAAGGGGTTTGAGGTAGGTCATCGGTAATTTCGTGCCAAGGTGCCTTGTCCTGCGTGAATATGTGGCGCTCTACTGTTACGCCAGGATCCGAGTCTAAGGTGCCAAGAGCGAATCCGAGTGTACCGGGATACTTATCAAATCGCGTAATAATGACTGAGCCACAAATCTTACAAAACGATCGTTTTTCGCCGGGAGAGGATTCATAGTAGATAAGCAGCGCCTCGCCTGAAAGGAAACGAAAATCACTAGTACGCACCGATACTCGTGTACGGAATGCGGCACCGTGCGCCTTTCGACACATCGAACAATGGCAATTCACCACGCCTTTTAACGGCGCGCCAATTAGATAGGTAATGCCACCGCACAGGCAACTTCCTTGTAGCGGTTTCATTGCGGGTTAAGGCCGCGCTTTACTAGATCCACCGTCGAACACCTCGTTTGTACGCGATACAAGTAGCTCCAAACTCTGCCTCAATATACGCTTCCTCTGGCAACATAGCGCAAACGTAAAACGTCCACACCGCGACTGGGACGAAGTTCGAATTAGGACTGGATAGGCAACAACCGATGCAAAAGAAAACGAAATTATCATTTACCTACGGCGGTGTCGTAACGCGCGATACTTTCGAGCGACCACATTTCCGTCTTAGTGTAGAACTCGGTGAATGTTGGTATTTCATCGCCCAACACCAACCAAGGCAGTTTCATTGACGTAAATATGTGCGCATCGGGAGGAAATAATTCAGCATTATCCAAAGTTCCTAGTCGGACAAAATGTATCGCCTCCCCTGCGGCGCTGAAATTTCCCCACAGCGCGACACGACACGTCGGACAGCGAGATATTTTTTGCCCGCGACCGCTTTTCGTCGGCATATCAACCACCTCGACTTGACCGCTGGTCAAATCAACTGACGCACCCTCGACCATGCCATTCAGCGCGAATGCGGCACCGGATTCTCTTCGACACCATGTGCAATGGCAGCAGTGCACATACATCGGCCGGCGCGACATTTGATAGCGGACTTGACGGCAGGAACAGCCGCCATGGAATATTTCTTCAATCAAAGCTCACGGCCCTCCTATTCACTACCGGATCGCGCCCCGTGCGGACTCTCGATCAAATGCCGCAAGCACGCGGGCCTTGCTAGTCCGTAACGATAATATACAAAAATGCGATAAACGCAGCCGTGCTCAGTAGACTGCGAACACCGTGCAGCATTCCCCATTTCTCAAGTAACCGTAGTGTTTCTTTCGACGTTCTATCTCGCGACGGATCTAACAACTGCTTATTCGTTGGCATGATCACGAGAAACGTAAATGGAATAACTAAGAAGATTAGGAATGCGCCAAACAACCAGACCCACGAACCACCGGTCAAATAGGCGGCGACGCCACTAATGGTCGCGACAATAGCAAGTGACGCTTGCATTGCCGCTGCGCGGCGATAGCTGGGACCAAATACGGTCGCGGCTAGTTCGCCCCCACATTCCAGTCTTGCGGGATGCTCGGCCGCATTGATATAGATTGCAGCGCCAGAAAATATGGCGCTCGAAAAGACTGCAGCAAATTCCAAGATTGCCATAACTGTATCCGTTTATTTATTCAAAAAAATCGCCGTGTACATTCACGTGCCATCGGATCGTTACGTTTGGCGCCGCGACATCACGCTCGTCGGTGAGATTGCTTGCAACCCAGCGCAACAATAAGCGCGCGATAGTGGCTGGCGATGAACAATCTCATGCGTCACCCTCAATGAAATCTGCGCTTTTTAGATGATGACTCATATCGCCGACGAAAGGCCGACGAACGACCGTTTTAGAGAATCGCCACTCGCCGTTGTCTTTAACAAACTCATCGTGATAGTGCCCTGAAAATATTGCTTGTAACGGCAATGAATCCGTCTGCTGCAGCACCGTGACATATCGCTGTCCTTTAGCCGTACCGCCTTTTTCGTCAACCCAGACCTCGATATTAGCGTTTACATGTCTCGTTCGTGGCGTGCCGTCTTCGTAGATGATCACCTTCGACAACGCATTATCGAAGATCTCCTGCGATCCCCGATTTGGTGCGGTGCCCTCCACATGCCACTCGCCTTTGTCGAAAAGCTTGACGAATCCTTCGATGTCCCCGCTATCGACCGTATGACTGTATCGATTTAACAAACTTAATATTTCGTCTCTATCCGACATGGCATTGATACCTCATTATCACTAGAGCTAACCGGCTTCCGCCCCAACTAGCCATCTAACGGCTTGCTATCAACGGTATCGCTGAGCCCTTTGCTAGGTTCACTCTTCGAAAACAATCGACATGAGCTCCTGGTAGGGTGGTGTGTCTTTTATCGCCTCGTCGACCTCTACCTGAACCTTGCTAATAAATACGACTCGCGCTTGCGCCCACCAAGATAATGCGCCGGGCATGCCCATATTCGTCCCTATGAATCGTTTCCAGGCGATATAGGTCTCCGGGTCCATAAACCCACGCTCGTATGCTTCGAGGACATCCTTAAATACGACAATCAAATCTAATAACACGCCGTCCAATATAACGCGTTCGTCGATGTTCAACGCGCGAAAATCAAGCATGCCCGTTCGAAATATTCTGGCGTTCTCCGTACTGGCCGCCTTCCAGTCTTGAAATCGGGCACCGCTATTCGCACTACTCGTGTGGTATTCCGTTTTGGCAAGATCAGTATTCTGCTTCACTTGAGCCGCTAAGTAGATCAGCGATACAACAACCGCTAGCGCTCCGATGATTTCGCAAACTGCGACGATTGTTTCCCAGTGCATATTCGCGGCTCTAATAAACCTAACGTTCGACTAATTGGTCTGTGATGCCGACCAGCGACGACACCAGGAAGGTATCGTCATGGGTTAGCGTTGCGTGCAGAAATGGTGGCAATAGTCTCTCCAGTGTTTGAACAAGCTGGCAAAGCAGCTCATTCATTGAGGCTGCTAGGCCGTAGGAAGCACAAAACCCATATCCCGTTTACCGCTGACATCGTATATATCTGCGGAGTAGTTCGTAATGTCGCCACGAATGCTCGATTCGCTCAAGGCCGCAACGAGATTGTCCATGTAAGGATAAGTAAAATGCTTATCTAGGTCCTCCTGACTATCCCAAACCTCGAAAATAGTCGCCCGGTTCGGTGATGTTACATCGATTGCCCAATCATATATTTGAGCACCGGGTTCTTGTCTCGAATTTTCGATGGCAGTCGTAACTGTCTCTCTAATCCGCTCCAACCCGCCCGGCACGAACTCGAATATAACGGCGACGATTAGCATTATTTTTCTCCCGAATCTTCAGCGGCCTAAATACCGCAGAATTGTAGTGATTGGCTGTAGTGCAATACCGCGCAGTTACGTTGCCCAATTAGACACTAAACCATTTAGACCAGCCAACAAAAAGCAGGCCGAGCAGCGCCGCAATGCTTAGCGCAAAGAACACCGATCGCAATATTTTTAGATTCGCGTAATAGCAAACCATGTGACCGATGCGACCGACGATATACGCGATGCTCAAATTATTGACCCACGCTGGGGCGGCCGATACAGCCATTGCGAATAGCGCGAGAACAATGAAAACGGAGACGGATTCGTTCGTGTTTGCATGTGCGCGGGCAGCTCGAAACAGTAAGTTCTTATGGTCGTTTTCGAGTCCCGTTCCAGGGGTATGCCCTCGCACAATTCCGATTACATCCGCAACCAGAAGTTGCAACAGGAGTAATCCGCCTATCACCCCGAACGCTACAATTACTGGTACGTACTCGTTAAGTTGCACGTTCATAATACTATTCACCTTGCTATCTACAGGACCGCCGAATATTTGTATAACGTAGCCGTTAGCAATTACATTTTGTGAGCGAAAAAATAGGCCCCGTAATCGAAGCGTATTTTTACACCGGATGTTGATTCACATATAAGATGGAGCGGGTTTTCTCGATGCATTTCGTGCTCTCAACCCAGCCTAAAATCGACTAGATCATCCGAGGCCATCTAGTGGGGGATTTTTCTCAAACGCGACCGCGGAAGTGTCCACCGGCGACCACAATTCTGCTGTGGAACTCCAAAAACTTGAATCGATTGTTACCCAACTGCTGTCCGTTAGTGTTCCCGCCTTAACGAATCGGATAGTTGGGATCTCCGCCAAATAGCTGATCAACTGCGTCCCACAAGTCGGACAGAAGGCGCGGGTAACATGAGAACCGTCAGTTCCAGTAACCGTGTAGGTTTTAAGCTCTCCCTCCGTTACGAGCGAATCGGTCGGCAGCATGACTATGGTGGCTTTACCGCTACCAGTAATCTTCCGACAGTCTTTACAATGGCAGTGATGAGCGGATACGACGTGTTCTCGTTCGAAGGAATAGTGAAATTGGCCACACAGGCACTCGCCCGCTTCTCGATTACTCATTCTTAGATCTCCTCCTCCTAGTTGGAATAGAAATCATAATGCAATAACGAAATTCAAACGAGGCTCGAATTTTGCCCCAGCTACCGAAAAGACCCGCTCAGCCTCAATAGCCGATTGGAACGCGCTATTTCATTATGATCGCAAACGAGTTTACGGTAAGCGCATTGATGACAACCAAACCATCCAGGAGATGAACAATGCAGTATGTCGACTATCACGTGGCCGATGGCATAGCCCACGTCACCATGAATCGCCCGCCGGTTAATGCGCTGAGCGTCGAGCTAGTGGCCGACATTCTCACCGCATACGGGTTAGCTAAGGACGATGCGAACGTGCGCTGCGTCGTGTTGGGCAGTGCACTCGAGAACGTGTTTTGCGCCGGTATGGATCTCGATATGATGCGCGGCGGCAATAGTCAGCGCATTCGAGATTACCTGGACAAATTGTACCTCGACATGCACCTGGCCCAATATCGCATGGCCAAACCCACCATTGCGGTGGTTAATGGTCCAGCACGTGCCGCCGGCGTGACAGTCGCGGTGTCATGCGATTGCATAATCGCCAGCGATAAAGCCAGCTTCGGCTATCCGGAAATCGATGTCGGCGTGATCCCAGCGATGCACTACGTGCACCTTCCCCGACAAATAGGTCGGCACAAGGCCTTCGAGCTCTGCTTCAACGGTAAACCCATCGACGAGACCACGGCCGAGCGATGGAACCTCATCAACCGGGTGGTACCGCATGCAGAACTTGATCACGAAGCGCTCACCTAGTCGCGGAGTTTCGCTAAGAAGTCGCCGCAAATTATGCGCATTGCGCGCGACAGCTTCATGCGCGCCAACGACTACGAATACCGGCGCAACATTGAGAATGTCGTGGAAACTATCTGCCTTATCATGGAGCAGCCGGATGCGCTGGAAGGACTCAACGCCTTCGCCGAAAAGCGTAAGCCGGTGTGGCAAGCGGACAGGGTTGCGCCAAACGACAAACCGCTTTAAACCGACGATCGCCAGTGGACAAACTTAGTGCGCGGCGTGAGTTGATGCGCACCCGAGGACATGGATCACACAGTGATCTAATAGCTCGCCCGTTGGCTCAACACCGGCGCAGGTAGCGACCAGATTGGATTATCTACTAAGCGTACTGCGTGCGAGACGAGTCATTTCATTCTAGTGCGCAATTATGATCATCCCCATAACAACTAGATTGGCTATTCCAAGCGCCACGACTGATAAAATCGTAAGCTGCATTCCTCGGACCCGGGGTTGCATTGGAGCGTCGGCGCCTTTCATGCCAAGAGGATGGAGTAACCGACCGACGACGAATGCTGACGCCAAGGTAATCGTTACCCATAACGGTGCTTCATTTACCTCTAAGCAAGCTAATAGTATTAGCGCGATTGGCGCATACTCTGCCAAGTTGGCTTGAGCTCGAATCGCGCGATGTAGATCTTCGTGACCCGCATCTCCGATACTAACGCCATGTCGCCGACGGTGCTTGATCACATTTAAGGAAAGTTTGACATACAAGAAGCCCAAAACTGAAGCTGCGATCGCCGTAACAATTAGCATTCTCGTTAGTCTCCACTCGTTATGTATTTTGTTGCGACGCCAACAATTCTATGCGCGCCTAACTTCGGAATTACCTGCGGTTCATAGAATACTCTTTTTCGAAAATGCGAGAATGAATATGCGGCGTAGAAAAATCATTCTGCGAGCTGTAAGTCGGACATTTTCATTGTAAGCGAAAACCCTGTCATTCTTGTACATTCCATTTCCTGCCCATTAGCAGGATTTGGAAGATCATCACATGGGTCACCAGCAGCGCTGGTACGACCACGGCGGGGATGAAAAAGGTCGCTCCAAGATCTCCATCTGGAGTGTACCTTATGCCTCGCGCTACCGCGTTAAGAAGATCGGCGCTACCTTCTAGGTTAAAAATCCAAACTAATAAAATTGCGCTGCTCCATTTTCTACGCAAAGCCACAACGGCAAGAAACGCTAGTAGTGCCGCGAGGAGATCTCCGTATGCTGCTGGATTCGCGAACCGAGGATCCAATGGCTGCGACGTTACGCCCGGGATCAGGAAGGTTAAACCGACAAAACGAAAACAGTGAATAAGAATGAGCGGTGTTAGAGCGGCGGCGATAGGGAGCCTCTTTAGTACTGGTATCACGTACCACCATGCAATTAGTCCATATGCGCAAAGCGCCATGGTTATGCATATAGGGAGGATCAAATCGACTGGCATTGGCGTTTCCTTTTCTCCATTCGCATCCGTCGCTTAACCTTTGAATAACCCGCGGTTGGAGGCGCTGGACTGGACTGCTAGCGAAAGGCGAGCTTTTTCCAGGGTCGAAATTGAGCGCATAGTCAGGTGGGTTGCCACGGATCATAACTACCAAAATTCCAAAGATTACCTTCTGGATCGCGGCACGAATACAGCCGCCCACCATAATCTTGATCCGCCGGCGCCATAACTACTGTTGCGCCCGCGCGTGACGCCTTCGCGTGATGACCATCAACATCTGGTACCACGATATATGGGCTTTGGCTCACCGCGGAATCTCTATTTGCGAGCGGCGTCTGGATCTGATCAAACGTCGACTCACCAGCGGAGCCCACCATGATCATTCCATTTCTGTAAGTAAGTTGCGCATGCGCAATGGCGCCGCTCTCATCCGCAACAACCAAATGCTTTTCGAATCCGAACGCTTCACATAGCCAATCAACCGCCGCCACGGCATCTTTGTATCTTAGTGTCGGAATGATAGGGCCGCCGACCTCGCCTTCTAGGGCACGCAAGTCTGGTTACCTTAAGCTTGATTCGCGATCCACGATGTCTCTAGCCGTCCTCTAAACGCGCCGTAGCGGAACTGCCGTGCGACGAGGGTACTGTCAAGGTCACGCGTAAGGTCCATCGACGAGCAGATATTAGCCCTAGCCAAACGCCTCTAGTACTATCCCTGCATCGCATTCGCATAAGTACCCAAGTCGAAATAATCGCGCCAGATTTTAATCTTCCCACCTTCCATCTCGAACACACCAACGCACGGTAAGTCGACGTCGCCTGCCGTAGTCTTCGTTTTGTCTATTCGCTCGGCGATAACAACATTACCATCCGACAGCAAATTTGTAATTTCCCATTCTGTACTAGTCCAGGTCGTCACGAACCCATCAATAAACGCACGGATATTTTCTCGACCGACAACCGGTTCCATCGGCATATTGTAGTAGCTGCCGTCTTCGGCAAAATATTCGACGAGACGATCAACATCTAGTCTAGACCAAGCCTCTATAAATTCTTTAACAATTTCTGAATTGTCGTTCATGCGAATTCTACCCCTTAAACGATATGCGTGAATAATGTTAACGTTTGGACAGCCTGTCGTTTGTTCCGGCGCCCGGACCTATTCAATACAAGCTTAACAAGTGACGACTATAGCCACTTCGCCGATCGTAGCCGCAATCAAATCGAAGAATGCTCAGGCACGATGAGCCCCGACCAGCGGATTGATCTCGATTTCCGATATACGCGCGTGTGCCGGCAGATCTATTACGTACATAAATGCGCGTGCAATATCTTCGGGTCGCAGGGCGCTGGGCTGCGGGCTATCGAAAAACGGTGTTTCTACCATTCCTGGATCGATACTTGTTACTCGAACGCCATGCTCGACAAGCTCATTAGAGAGATTTTTCGCGTATCCCCGAATGAACCATTTCGTTGCGCTATATACGGAGCCTGATAGTGCCACGTGCCCAGCCTGCGAACCAACCAGCAAGAGCTGCCCCTTACTTTTCTTGAGGTGAGGAATGCCAAGTTTGCACGTAACTGTAACCGCAAAATTGTTGACCATGATCATTTCGCGAAAATTTTCGATTTCTCCTCGTTCCGTGCCTTTTGCAGATGCGCCGAGGCCTGCATTCGCAAAGACGACATCGATTGAGCCAAACCTTTCGGCCACGGCGTCAAACATCGCGGTTTGAGCATCGACGTCAGTCACATCACATCGAATGGAAAATGCATTTTCCGCCCCGAATTCTTCAACTAGCGCGTCTAGCTTACTCGCCGATCTGGCGGCCAAGGCAACTCGATGACCCGCGTTTATTGCGGCGCGCGCGCACGCTTCGCCAATGCCCGAAGATCCACCAGTAATTAGTATGTGTTTAGGCACCAATCTCGCCTCTTAGAATTCTGTCCGAACCAACCGTACCACAATGCACTCTAGGTACCGGCAATTTGAATAGATCGCGTTTCCTGTTCTTGCGATCATGAACTTATTTTTCTGGAGTGAGGCTCAGCACCGATGTAGTCTGAACAGAGATCCAGGTTCCCACCGATCGCTCTTCGGCGCGACATCAATTGAATTTGATCCGCGCACCGGTTGTTTCGCGATACGTATCCGTTGTTCGCGATGCTGCGAACGCATTCAATCGATTGCAATTAGATTCAGCAACTCATTGGGCGGTGATTTAAAACCGGTACGTTAAACCACTATTGGGCAACCCAACCGCCGTCTACAGCCAGAGCGTGTCCGGTTACAAAGGATGACGAATCGGAGCACAACCATAAAACTGCATCCGCCACTTCTTCTGGTTTCCCGACGCGACCCATTGGCTCTGACGCCGCCACCGCCGCCTCAAATTCCGGATCGCCACCCGTTAACCCTTCCAGCATTCGAGTTTCAATAGCCCCGGGACAAACGACGTTGACCCGGATCCCCGATTGCGCATGTTCCAGCGCAACGGCCCGAGTAAGTCCAACAACGCCGTGTTTGCTCGCACATTGCGCTGGCCACGTGGGAATGCCTACCAGACCGGAAATCGATGCGTTATTTACAATAGCGCCTCGGCACTGATCGAGCATGTGTCGGAGCTCGTATTTCATGCACAACCAAGTGCCCTTCAAATTGACACTCAGCATCAAATCCCAATCTTCTTCGGTCTGATCGATCGTTGCGGACGGCACGGGTTGCGCACCCGCATTATTAAAAGCGAAATCCAACTTTCCGTATCGAGAAACAATTTCTTTGATGAGGCTCTCTACTTCCAATTCCTTGGTAACGTCCGTTTGTATGAATAGCCCTTCAGCGCCTTCCGCTTCGATAAGGGCCAGTGTATTGGCACTTTCCGCCTCGGAACGGCTCGCGATAATGATTTTTGCGCCGGCTTTTGCGAATGCCACCGCTGCAGCGCGGCCAATTCCAGAGCTACCACCCGTGACTAATGTCACCTTATCGTTGAAATCGTGGTTCATATGTTCACCCCCGTCGCGAACTTCAATTTCTTCTCACACCACCCAGCGCCGCAATGATCCGTTGCCGATAAGATCCCAATCGAGCGATCGCGCAACGCGAACGCTATCTCGGACAGCATTCAGAGCATTGTTACGTTGCGCTTCAGCCAAGACCAAGGGAACCTAATACCGCTGCGACAAGAATGACGAAAATTATCATGCTAAGGGCGACACTCAGGAACTGAAAAGCTATTGCGCCCACACCTAGTACCGCAGCGCCAATTGCAACTCGATACGACTCCTTTTTCGCAAACCCAACTACCGCAAGAATAATTGCAAGCCCCCCGAGAACAGGAATCGTTATTGCTACTACGCGGTCAATGTCGTAATCACGTTCAATGGCCTTAGATTGAATTGCTTCCCCGTTCAACGCGGCAATAGCCGCTTCCTTAATCGCTACTGCCTTTTCAGCGACGGATTGCTCGATAGTTGGTTGGGGTGAGAACGGGCCGGCGTAAAAATGCGCTAATGCCAAAATCAGTGAGATACTTCCAACTGCGATACCAAGCCAGCCTAGCGGTGTTTTTCGATCATCCATTCGAATTCTCCAACGAAATCCGACGTTTGGTTAATCTGGACGATGCAGAATACTTTTCGCGCGAAAAATAGTCGTCCATAGCCTAAAACGTATTTTCTAACGGGTCAGGTTAATCTAAGCGGAACTTTCTTTCAGCAACATATCGACGTGATCAGAAATCGCGAGCGAATCGAAGACGCCCCATTTCTTCCAGCTACGGCTTCGCGTGTACTTTTATATACACACTCAGTTTCTCCCTATCGCTCCGGCTTTCATCGAAACGCTCGAAAAGTCCGAAATAGTGAAGCCGCTCGTTCATCGTTAGGCCGCCGATGCCACTAATTGCTTCGTCTCGGAATTCTGCCCACCGTTTATAGATGGCGGCGTGATCCGAATCTTTCGTAATCCAAGTGTTACCGATATATCGTTCGACGTTGTGCCGTAGTTCTTCGACGGTCTCGTTCGTGCTCTTCCTATCGACTAGTAGAGTAGAAAGCTCCTGAACCACACGTTCTGACGATTCGCGTGCAATTTCCATAGCGAGCTCGTCGATGTTCACGACGCACCTAATGTTGGGTTGACTTGCTCGTTACACAATGTTTCGTCTAAGCGCATATCGTATATGCGGCGTAGAAAATAATTCCGTGACGGGCTCGGTTGATTCACCGGATAGCCGACGGACCATCTTGTGAGCTCGGATTCGAGAATTAGTAAAATTATCGAAGTACGAAATAGCTAAGGTGATTCAGACATTGCGACACGTTTTAGCGCATTACGCGCGATTAGTATATGGAATGGAGTGATTCCTTTGAGGTACAAGCTGCCTGCTAGGTTATGGGTGTGAACCCATGTAGCCAAGGAGACCTGTCCATCTAGCGCTATAACCGATACCCGAAAATCCAAATGCTTATCGTCGAATCCTGCAATTAGTTCATTAGGTGTTTCAAGCTCGACAGGGAACGGTCCTACTTTATCAGCGGCCGGCGGCCCATCGTTAGATAAACCGAAAGGTGTCGTTACCACACGGCGTACTAGCAGTAGCCCACGGGCCCAGACCGGGAATTCCGTGATGATCTCCGCCGCTCGTCGTGGGGTCGCGAATGCTTTAGTTGTATAGCAATCTACAAAATCACCCGGCGCGATTCGAGAATGTAATTGACTCGATGCCGACAAGGTGGATTCGAAGACTTGGTGTTGCACTGATAGCCGCCTAAACTAAAGCTAGCCGGCAGATCACACAGCGCATTCTAGAAGCAGCAATGTACATGGTGTGTAAACGATTCGATTAACCCGTGGTTACGAGGTCTCGATCTAAATCCGTGGATTTCGAAAAGTTAGACCGGTGAATTTGTTATTTCGGATAGTTCTTTGTTGACGTCGAAGATTTTTGAGACTGTAAACCATTCTGTGTAAGCGGCCATGTCGTTAAAGGTGCGCAGTTACCCGCTCACCAAATTCAATATTAAAATGGTTTAACGCTGGCTTCCAGTTGCGGATCGGCATCGTCCAGTTTTTAGACGCTTCCTGGATCGCTAAATAGGCAACCTTCATCGCCGATTGTTCACTGGGAAAAATCTTACGTTTGCGCGTCGCCTTACGCAGTACGCTATTCAGCGATTCGATGGCGTTAGTCGTATAAATCGCTTTGCGGATCTCCGGCGGATAATCAAAGATCGTGATTAAATTCGGCCAGTTCGCCCGCCACGATTTACTGATCTGCGGATACTGGCTGTCCCAGGTTTCGGCGAACGCATCCAGCGCCGCCAACGCCTCGACCTCGGTGGCCGCTTGATAAATCCGTTTCAGATCTGCAGTGACGGCTTTGTAGGTTTTCCAAGGCACAAATCGTAAGCTGTTTCGAACCATGTGCACGAGACATAATTGGATCTTCGTCTCGGGATACTCGGCCGCGATGGCATCCGGAAAGCCCTTCAATCCGTCAACGCAGGCGATCAAAATGTCTTTGACGCCACGGCTTTTCAATTCGCTCAGTACGGAGAGCCAGAACTTCGCACCTTCCGTTTGCGACATCCACAGCCCCAGCAGCTCTTTATGGCCGTCCAGGTTCACGCCCAAGGCCAGGTACAGCGATTGATTAATCACACGTTGGTTGTGCCGCACCTTCAGCACGATGCAATCCAGATAAACTATCGGATACAGCGCATCCAGCGGTCGGTGTTGCCACTCGATGATCCGATCAATCACACGGTCAGTGACTTTTGATATTAGCGTCGGCGATACGTCCGCGTCGTACATTTCTTTGAACGTAGATACGATCTCGCGTGTGCTCATGCCCTTGGCATAGAGGAACAAGATCTGATCGTCCATCCCCGTCAGGCGGGTTTGGCCTTTACTGATTATCTGCGGTTCGAAGCTGCCATCGCGGTCGCGCGGTGTGTCGATCTCGACTTCACCGTGATCGCCTTTCAGCCGCTTACTGCTTTTGCCGTTGCGGCTATTGCCAGAGCCGCGACCTTGAGGTGCGTGTTTCTCGTAACCTAAATGCTCATCAAGCTCCGTTTCTAACGCCGTCTCTACCGTGATCTTGCGCAGTAGCTTACTGAAATCGTTTAGATCTTGTTCGGTTTTAACGCCCTTGGCGATCTCCTTCGCCAATGAACGGATCGCTTTTTCGTCCATATCGAGTTCCATGATTCTCTTCCTTTTTCAGAATATTATGAATCATGGCCACTTACACATTTTTAAGGACAGTCTCTGAAAACGCGGATGCCCCGGAAAGATCTGCTGGTAGGGGATCCCTTTTTTTATTAAATAAGATCGGATCCGGCCCGAATAACCGGACCCAGGCGCGCCCCAGAGGATCGGCCTGTCGTGCTGCTTGCCCGTCGTTTTTAACATGATTCTAACCTTGCTTTAGCCGCTAGACTGCCTACCCAAGCGTCGCGCAGCTGACTATCGTATAGCGCTTAATCAATAACTTCTTACGGCAGGGATTTTCATTCAAGCCGGAAACAATAGTGTTCAGTTTTTATCCGCCGCGCGAGTTTCGTCGACATTAATCCCGTGCCGCCGGTCCGTGACATCAAGCTGGTGAAGGCGGCCTTACCGTTTTCATCCAAGCCTTCGATGACGTCAACAACGCGCTGAAAATGATGGACGACGTTGCTGAATGCCTGTGAATGGATCGTGACACCGTGCAATTCGAAATCAAAATCCCCAAGTTCCGGATGCGCGCCGACCGGCGCCTTTGGATCGGTCTGGACTAAGGTTCCTGCCGGGCGGTCGGGTTCTCGCGCGACCCAGCCATTAAATGTATCGAGCATGCCTTGGACCTGCGGCCCACAATCGCGAAACAAATACTCAATAAACGGAATGAGAGTTTCGGGGAGTGCGTCGTCGGCAGGAAACTCGTAATCGAGATCCATAAATTCGCCGTCCTTTATGTTCCCTTCAAACATTCGTTCGGTCCAGCGATAAACATGCGGTGCAATTTTCTTCATTAAGTCCGCCGGGACCGGGTCGCGTCCGAGGTGCGCAAACAACGGACCGATTAGACCAAAATCGGCGAGGCTCGGATGGCCCCCCAACAAATAAGGGTGGTGGTGGAAATGTCGATTTAAAATTGCGAGGCACTCGATATGCGACGCTTCGATTGCCGGGATCGTCTTCTCGTTGATCCCCATCGACGCTGGAAATCCGGAAAAGAACTCACGGATCGGCGCGACGGCCTCCTGTTGCTGCTTCGGATCCTTCGAAGGTGAAATCGTCCGTGCGAATTCAGCATCCAGGAAACCCCGCTGTTCGGGGAAGTTCCAGCGATAGTGCATCGCGGGTATAAAAAAAAGATCGCAACCAAAAAACTCGATTAACCAGGCAACGGTTTGCTGCACTGGAGAACGTGGGATCATCGGCCGTTGCGGAAAGCGCTGCTCGAAGTGCTCCATCGTATCCGTACCATCCTGGATAACCGTGCCATCCTCCAGCTCAGTGACCGGTATGGCGAAATATCCCACCAATGGAACAATCTCCTCCATGAATCGAGCGTCGGCAGGGAATATCTCTTGATAATCGATCCCCTTTTTTATTAGGTATGCACGGGTTCGACCGGTCCACAAAGAACCGGGCGCGCCCCAAAGCATTGGCTTGTCGTGTCGCTTGCCTGAGTTTCGAAACATATCTCTCTGTCTAAAGATGTGTAAGTGAGCATTATTGCGGTTTGATAGACATTAGGACAGAGAGTAGATATTACGTACCCATACCGGCCTGAGGATTCGGCCATTGCGCGACTACTACCGACAATAATTGGCTATACAAGCGTAACTACGATTCGCGTGTTCCTCCACCTCGCCGATGGCGGCGTAATTGCGTTGCCCCGCCCCATAGAGACTGAGAAAATACCACCACAAATTTGACACACGGCACCCCATCATGGCGACTCCCACCCAACTCGCTGACATTCATCGCAATCGATATGCCGAAGAAAGCGCTGTAATCAATCGCCTCTTGGAACTGGATACGCGCGCGCCAAACCAAATCTCTGACGCGCAACAGCTCGCCGCAAGGTTGATCGAGAACTGTCGCGCCCGCGACGACGAAAAGTCACTTTTAGATGCCTTCCTGGGTCAGTTCGGCCTGAGCACCGAAGAGGGCGTCGCCTTGATGTGCTTGGCTGAATCCATCATCCGCATTCCCGATAGCGACACTGCAGATGCCCTCATTGCGGATAAGCTTGGCAGCACGCGCTGGCGCGAACACATCGGCGACTCCGAGAGTTTGTTGGTCAATGCTTCCACGTGGGCGCTCATGCTAACTGGACACGTCATCGAACTCGGCGAGCCGCTTGAACGAAATTTTAGCGGTTGGCTCGGTCAAGTGATCAATCGGTTGGGAGAGCCTATCATCCGCCAATCCTTGCGCTATGCAATGCGGTTGCTGGGTAACGAATTTGTGTATGCGGTGAACGTTGACGATGCCGTAAACAACGCTAAGAACGGCGGATTGTACTCCTTCGATATGTTGGGCGAAGCAGCACGAACGAGTACCGATGCCGATCAGTACTTTATCGCCTACCAACGGGCTTTGACAGCCGTTGCCGAGCTTTCCGATAGCGACGATCTGCTCGCTACTTCTGGCATATCGGTAAAGCTGTCTGCGCTTTACCCCCGCTATCATTCGACCCACGCGGCGGCCGTCCACGAGCAACTTTACCCGCGTATTTTCGCCTTAGCTAAACAAGCCGCTGCTAGCAATGTACAACTTACCATCGACGCCGAAGAAGCCAATCGGCTCGATTTGTCTCTCCAACTCGTGACCCGACTTTGTGAAGAATCGAATTTACGACACTGGTCTGGCTTAGGATTGGCGGTACAAGCTTACGGCAAACGCGCCCTAAGCGTACTGCAATACCTGGCGTACATCGCTTCGCAAACTCAACGACGGTTCATCGTGCGGTTAGTGAAAGGCGCGTACTGGGATGCCGAAATTAAACGCGCCCAAGTATTGGGCCTACCGGATTACCCGGTGTTCACTGCGAAACCCGCCACCGACTTGTCTTATATCACCTGCGCACAGTACCTGTTTAACAACAGCGAATATTTCTTCCCGCAATTCGCGACCCACAATGCACTTACGCTCGCTAACGTCATCACCTTGGCGGCGGATCGCCCGTACGAATTCCAGCGTTTACACGGTATGGGCGATTTGCTGTACGACGAAGTCGGGCGCTTATTGCCCAACCTGGCGCCGGTGCGCACCTACGCGCCGGTCGGCCCGCATGAACACCTAATGGCCTACTTGATTCGTCGCCTACTAGAAAATGGTGCTAACAGTTCGTTCGTGAATCGCTTCCTCGACCATAGCGTTCCGGTTGCCCAACTCACCGGTAACCTACGCCATTTAGCGATTGAAAAGCCCAGCCAAATCGCGAAGCCGCGACAACTGTTTGACGATCGCGACAATTCACCCGGACTGGATCTCGACGAACCTCAAGATCGACATCAGTTCATGGAAACGCAAGCACCGTTTCTCGCGCATCGTTGGGATTTTGCAGATGACACCGCGCAAATCATGGAGTGTCGCAACCCAGCTAACTTAGCGGAACGGGTGGGTTCTGTGAGCATCACCACACCTGCCGAGGCAACCTTGGCGATTGCGTCGGGACGAGCAGCACAGCCTGCTTGGGATCGAACGCCTGCCCAAGCCCGCGCCGCCATCCTTCGACGCATGGCGAAAGGAATAAACGAGCATAGCGGCGAACTGAGCGCGCTGCTGATCCGCGAAGCTGGAAAGACGCTCGGAGATGCGCAAGCGGAAGTGCGCGAGGCGGTCGATTTCTGCAACTACTATGCGAATGAGTGTGAGCGCCTGTTTAGCGCACCCCAGGTCCTCCCAAGTCCAACCGGGGAAACGAATCGACTAACGCTGCACGGCCGCGGGTTGTTTGTGTGTATATCGCCCTGGAATTTTCCACTGGCCATTTTCTGCGGGCAAATCGCTGCCGCGCTCGCAGCAGGAAACACCGTTATTGCCAAACCGGCTGAACAAACAAACTTGATTGCCCATCGGGCCATCAATCTGTTTCACGGTTCGGGAATACCTACCGAAGCGCTGAGCCTCGCTCACGGGGATGGAATGCTCGGCGCGACGCTGGTCGCCAATCCGCTGATCGACGGGGTTGTTTTTACGGGCTCAACCGAAACCGCCCACCACATTCATCTCGCGTTGGCTGAAAAGTCTGGACCCATCGTCCCATTCATTGCCGAAACAGGCGGCCGCAACGCGATGATTGTTGATTCCACTGCGATGATCGAGCAGGTTGTCGATGACGTCGTGGCCTCTGCATTCGAATCGGCCGGTCAGCGTTGTTCGGCAGTACGCGTGTTGTGTTTGCAAGAGGAAATTGCCGAGACGGTGGAGACCATGTTGATCGGCGCGATGGCTCACCTGGTAACCGGTGACCCGGCACGCGCCAACACCGACGTCGGTCCGATAATCGATTCAACAGCCCTTAAACGCCTGCAGGAATATTTGGCCGCGCATACGTCTAACGTTCTGGCGAGCGCCCCGTCCGCGATGGCCACCGAGACTGGTTTGTTCCTAGCACCGCACTTGCTACGCATCCAATCCCTTGCCGAACTCCGCGACGAACAATTCGGCCCTATCCTCCATGTGTTGCGCTACCGTAAAGAGGCGCTTGAAGCCTTGCTTAACGACCTGGCAGAGTTAGACGACGCCCTCACCCTTGGCATCCACAGTCGGAACAATCAGTTTATTCGCCACATTTTTGAACGCACCAAAGCGGGCAATGTTTACGTCAATCGAACAACGATCGGTGCCGTCGTCGGCGTGCAGCCATTCGGAGGTCAAAGGCGTTCGGGCACCGGACCTAAAGCAGGTGGCCCCAACTACTTACTACGGTTTGCAGCGGAACGTACACTGACTAACAATGTCACCGCGATCGGCGGCAATCTCGCGTTGCTAAATAAATACGAAAACAAATAAGACGACGTTCGGCTGCAACTTTGCAAACGATACGAGCCAGCCACAGGCGAATCGGTCGGCGCCCTGCGTAGGTCTAACAATCAATCCGTCAATTACGCGAACAGCCCCTCAAGGAAAGGACGACAAATGCCGTAGGGCCCAATCTCGAACCGCCCCGGGAACAATCGCCGCCTCGTCGAAGGTGTTTGGTTAAACCCGCTTACGCATCGCAGTAAGTCGCCATAACGCCACCACGAACAACGGTAGCGCGCCCGGCAAGGGCACCGGTGCAGGTATTACATTGCCAAATGTGCCGGACTCAGAGGCGGTTAGCGTCACGCCGGCTGGCAAAATAACGTTTAGTGTTGCCGTGTTACTAAGTTCCGCAGTAAGCGTTGCGCCAGCATCTGCAACATTTAGTTGGAGGAATATCTGGGCTAGCACTGTCGCATCCACAGTGCCGTTAAACGTCCGGGTCACGGTCATTGTTACGTCGACAACGCCAGAATTCCTAATATTAAAAGAATCGTGTTGGCCGGAAAAAGAACCGGTAAGTAAGTTGCCACCAACAAACCCGCTACCGCCATTAAAGTTCGTGAAGCCATCGACTTGGAGTTCAAACACAACGTCATAGTCCTCAGTGCCCACGCTTTCAAATGTTAGCGTGTCCTCCAGCCGTGCGTTAGCCGTTACGAGGCCGAGCTCACCTTCAGATAATCCGCCGCCAGTATCGTTGGTAATTTGCCCAAATGCTTTGAGCTCGGTTAAACCGATGTCGGAAGACGCTGAGTAGGAATAGTTGCTACCGGAACCGGCGACACTCACGATTGAACGGTCAAACGGGTCCCCTATTACCTCTGGTTC